>OZ022589.1:419626-607126 GCA_963669155.1 Arbacia lixula
CATAATTTTTTTACCTAGAATGCTATGGCACGCCAGAAGGGAATCAAATATTTATATTCGACACCAACTAAAAAACTATTTGACACCCTAAAATCCTATTTGACAAAATTATATTTGACACAAAATATGTTTGACAAAAAATATATTCGACAAAAAATATATTTGACAATAATATATTTGACACAAAATATATTTGACACAGAATATATTTGACAAAAATATATTCGACAAAAAATATATTTGACAAAAATATATTTGATAAAAAATATATTTGACAAAAAATATATTCGACAAAAGATACATTTGACAATGAGACAAATATGTGATAAAAATCAGATTCAAAAAAAAATATTTGACAAAATTATATTTGACACAATTTCATTCGATACAATTCCATTTGACCTAAACATTTGGCTTACCACATGCTTACCGCATGCTTATACATGCGATGTCAAAAATATATTCGACAAAATTTCATTCCACAAAATTTCATTCGACCAAAATTCATTCGACACATTCGACAAAATTTTATTCCACAATTTCTCATTTGATAAAATTATATTTGACAAAATTCAATTCGAAAAATTAGTAGTCCAATCAAAAAACATTTTATTCGACTAATATCAATTCGATAGAATATTATTTCATTCGGCAAAATTTCATTTTACTTCATGATTTTGTTCGACAAATCCTCTTAGCTATTAGGCATGCAGCTCAGCTGGCCTGGGCCACCGATCGGAATACCGGCGCGGCGCGGCCGATAGTGCAGCCCGGCTCGGGCCCGGGCTAGCGCTAGCGTACGCCGTGGAGACCGGGATGGGACGCGTCAGAGCTAGCAGGCTAGGCCAGTACAGTACCAGTTGGGCCTGGGGAGCTGGAGCCGCACATTCCCATCATCATGGCTCATCCTTGAACAAATTCACCTTAGTGTCCGAACTCTGACAGAAGCTCTTTCAAGTTGGCAGAGGCAACCGTCAACTTCAAGGTCAAGAACCTCTGCCTCTGCCAGCTCTGGGGACCCGGAGTCAGGCACCAGGCCAGGTAGTACTGCATCGTATGCATCATCAGCGCCAGCGCCAGCGGCATCAGCCGGCTTAGCCCAAGATCTACATCGTCCTGGCGGTCGCGGGCTGCCGCCCCCGGCCAACGCTAGTCTCCGGGAGTTTCGGCATTTATTTGGCCTTTCTGGTACTGGACCAGGCAGAGGACAAGGCAGGACCAGCAGCAGTAGGCCTAGATCTAGTGCTAGTACTAGATCTACCTCGGGTAAGTTTTACCTGTACTTTCTTTTAAAGTTTTAGTTTTACTTTTTAAAATTTATGTGAAGAGACTTTAATTAACATCACAGGTATGGATAGAATGTTCTTAATACATTTTTCTTGTACATGTATAATGTATAGACTTTAAGGATAACAGTTTGTAGGGATGGGTGTTCATTTTCTTTCATAGAACTCCCAGAAATTTGTAAAATTACTGTGTTATATCTTTGGTATGCAAATAGGATCCTTCTTGAAAGATGTGATCCTCCTGGATTATAAGGACGACGTGGTCAAAACCAAACTTCATCAAACGGAAGCCGGCCGTGTGAGATCATCCGTGTCCTTTTACAAGGGCATGGACGAGCGCGAGGTAGAGTCCATAATCGAGGAGCTGTTCGTTGATGAGCTTCAAGACCTGCCCAGGCCAAGGTACATTATCCAGGATGTTTGTATTTTTCCATGCCTCTGTTCTAGTGGTGCAATGTCAGTTTTGTGTTTTGTCAACCATCCCTCATTTCAGTTCAAGATTCTGTTATTTCTTAAATAGTTGTAATCAATGAACATCATACCTAACTGCATTTGCACTGCCTTGTTAATCCATCAAAAAACATGAGATTTGCTCTCCACATTCACAGAAGTTCCAAAAATGTTGTCCCTACTATACTGGACAAATTTTAGCACAAAAAATAGAAGCTCAAGATTCACAAAGTGATTTAGAAAAACAATAGATATAATTTGCATAGATTATCATTTTAACTAATAAATCAAGCAATTTTTGTGAAAATAAAGACTGCAACAGCGGAACATATTTTAAAGGGGGAGGGGGCCAGATGTAGCTCATCGTAGCTAAATTTTGATCACCCACCCAGTCTAGAAAGAGCTGGGGGGGGGGGGGTAGGGCGGGGGCAATAACATTTATATGAGGGTGGGTACAACCAACAACCGACCACCCCCCCCCCCCCCCCCCCCAAAAAAAAAAAAAAAAAAAAAAAAAGCCTGGTTTCACTGCCAATGAAGATTGTTAACATTGAGAAATGAGAATTAACCAGTGACTACACCTGGACTGAAATGGACTGGATGTTACTATTATTGAAATGTAGCAATATTATTTGGATAAAGGACACATGTATTTTTATATCCCAATTTTCTTTATCAGATTTGAATACGTGAAGGTATTATCACGTAAAGTGATGGTGCCCCACACCAGACAGAGCCACACATGGAATGGTGCTGCCATTCGGCACCTGGCTGGTCAGGGGGACCTGTACGTACGCGCTACAGCTCCTATTGTTAGATCTGTTCCAATGGTATGTATTACACATGTTTTCGCATATATATTGTGGCGTATTACCTCCTACAGTAGCGTGAGGGGGGAGGGGGCACAACTATAACCTTTGGGTATGCTGCCACCACGTGCCAAGAGAGGGACACAACCTCAGTCAAGGGCATTTGCTCCCATTGACGTAATAAAAATAATACGTTAGCTGGCATAGGCTTAAATACCATCATAACAAATGCCTGGGGCAGGGAGAGGGGAGGGGCATTTCTTATCTGCCACCCCCATTAGCATATGTACACAATTTCCAATGGGGCGCTAATTGGCTAACCTCACTCCAGAATGGGTGATTAACTAACTCTATCTGTCACCTCCATTAGTGGAGGGGGAGGGGAGGAGGGGACTCGTGGTTCCTAATATATCACCTGTCTCTCCCGCCCAAGGGTCCTAGTATCGCCCCATGCATGTAAGTCTGTCCCTATAGTTCCACTCTATCTATATCACCTCCTCCAGTTATTCTGAAAAGTGATATAAACCACCATGCTTTCTTCAGTAGATGTAGAACTAACATTTTATGACAGTGCTTTGACATGCAGGATAAGTGTAACCATCTAAGACTTTACATGTTTGTCTTGGTGATAGAGTGAAACCCATCTGTAAATACCATTTAGGGGAGACAGTTAAATGATAGGTGGTCTTAACCTGGCTGTACATATTCAAATAAGGGGCAGCCATCTTGGATTTGAACAGGTTACCATGGTGATACGTATAAATTAGTGACAGAAAGTTATTTCTCGATTTGAATGACCTCAGAAAATGAGCTTTATTTACATGTATCAATTTAGCTTACTCCATGCTTATTATATGCAATTTAGCTATCAAATTATGCAAATAATTTATGCAAATTAAAAAAATTGCCCAAGGTTACCACTTAAATGGGTAACCAAGTTGAAATTTCTTTAATAACCAGTTAGAACACAAACCAATCAACAAACCTTGTACTTACAGTTACAAACATTTCCAGGTCTTGTACACAACATATGGGACTGTACATATCACTAACACCACTCTGTTTACAACTAATTGGAATAAGGATGATTTGTATATATCTGCTGGTATACTCAATTGTAGAGCAAAAAATATAGAGTGCTCATGCTCATTGTAGATCAACTGGGCTGAAGAACTCATAGAGCTGTATCAATTGCCTTTGATCCATAAATTAGTGTGCATCATTAATTGCATGTGAATTTTTTTTCTTCAAATTTTCATGATTTTAGAAATACTAGTGATTTTCTTTTTTAACATATTATGGGATGGGAATCTGAATAGGAGGGACAAAGAGCAGAGCATCCAATTGTTAATTCAAATAGCCAAGTTGAATATAGAACAAAAAACAGTGCCAAGTGAAATTAGTTTTACTGGTTCAATGAAATAATGAATTTGCTTTTAAAAAGTCATAAAAAAACGTGACTTTGCAGTCACATATAGTTATTCAATTTGGGAACATGTCTCAGTTGTGCATCGTGCTGAATTTAGAAACAGTTCCATTTTTTACAGTTAAAAAGATGAAATTGGCATCCTCAGGTGAGCCGTTGCAGCCACCTTGTAGTTGTGTTTTTCATGTGTGCTCATTGTATAATGCTCCATTTGTTCCAACACCAGGAATCGAGTGATGAGGAACTACCAGACGTTTTTCTAGGTTCTACATCTTCAACTCCTCCTTCATCTGCTCCGGTTTCTGCCCCTTCATCTACTCAGGTTTCTGCCCCTCTTTCTGGAAACAACGCATCGTATACGTCCAGAACTTACCGGTAAGATATTGAAAATATCATGGTTTGTTTAATTCAGAGAAATTATTACAAGTAACAATAGAAGAATCAGTAATGCAACATTGATAGCCTCTTTGTTTGCCTTCCCGCCCCCCCCCCCCTGGAAAAAAAATCACATCTTAACGTAAGTTCAGTTTCTTACAATGGGTACTCGGTAGAGCTCCATCATTTTTATGCCTCCGCCACAAAGTGGCCGGATGCATTATGTTTTCGGGTTGTCCGTCCGTCCGTCCGTCCCGAATCAGTTTAGGGAATATCTTGAGAACCGTGAACCAGATTTGCTTCAAACTTGGTACATGTATGAATTGCATAAAACTGATGAAGTGTGTAAAATTGGGGTCAAATCTGATTGAGGTCAAAGGTCAATGAACTTTGTAAAAATTGCCCCAAATTGACATTTTTCACAATAAATCCAAATCCAAGAATGCAATTCTCATTAAACCTGGTGCAAAGATGGACCACTACTTGGGGATAGACTGGTGACATTTTTGGTAAAATTCCTGAAAGGTCAGAGGTCAAAGGTCAATGAAATTTGTGAAAATTTGCCAAAAATTGACCTTTTTCACAATAAATCCAAATCCAAGGATGCAATTCTCATTAAACATGGTACAAAGATAGATCACTACGCGTGGATAGACTGGTGACAGTTTTGGTAAAATTCCTGAAAGTTCAGAGGTCAAAGGTCAATGAACTTTGTAAAAATTGGCTGGAAATTGCCCCAAACTTTAATTTTTTCACAATTAATCCAAATCCAATGGTGCAATTCCAACCAAACATAGTGAAACGATGGATCACTACTTGGGGTAGACTGGTGACATTGTTGAAGAAATTTGCTGGAAGGTCAAAGGTCAATGAACTTTGCAAAAATGGATATTTTTCACAATAAACCCAAATCCAAATCCAGTGGTGCAATTCTAACCAAACATGGTACAGAGATGTATCACTTCATGGAGGTAGACTGGTGAAAGTTTGGGTAAAACTCCTGAGACTTCAAAGGTCAATGAACTTTGCCAAAAATTAGCTAAAAATTGCCCCCAAAGTGATAATTTTCAAAATATATCAAAATCCAATGATGCAATACCAACTAAACATGGCGCAAAGATGGATCACTACTTGGGGGGTAGACTGATGACATTTTTGGTAAAAATTCTCAAAGGTCAATGAACTTTGCCAGAATTGGCTACAAATTGCCCCCAAATAGATATTTTTCATATTTAATCCAATACTTATGACTCAATTCAAACCAAACATAGTACAGAGATGTATCACTTCATGGAGGTAGACTGGTGAAGTTTGGGTAAAATTTGTGTAAGGTCAAAGGTTAATGAAATTCACCCAAAATTGGCTAATTTTAAACAAACTTGATACAAGGATGGATTCAGACAGACTGGTTAGATTGGAAGTCAAAGAAGTAAGAGGTCAAAAGTCAATGAACATTGCCAAACTTGGCTAAACTTGGAAAAACAGAATGTGATATTTTCATTTCACATAGGAGCAATGGTACATTGCCCACCAGACATACACATTTTCTGAGTATAGCAAAGAGGCGAAGGCATATTTATCAACTGCGTGGCAGTCGAATTGCTCTAGTTTTTCTTTTCTTTTCTTTTTCCTTTTTGAAATCCTCCAGATTATTGTCCCCAGAGGTAGAGTGGGGTGAATTTTCTGAGTAATATCTGCTTTTACACTTGTATTAACATCATATTTATTTAAGGGCATACCCAATATCTGAAACTGGATGAAACTTATGGTACTTCAAATAAAATTAAATACCGTTAATCCTTGCTTACAAGCCCATACCATCTTGAATGAGATAGTGTCAAGATAGCATCTTTGTCCTCGCTTGAGCTCTATCCGAGTTTAGGCCGGGGTCGGGTGTTTTTGTCAAACTTATTCAGAAATTTTAAAAATCGTGTGTTTTATTAACACGATCATATTTGTTGGGGCAAGGTATATAAAAAAAAACAATTCAAATGCCAAAATATTTTGGAGAATAACAAAGATATGATCATCAAAAATAGTATTTCTCTACATTCGTCACAGTGATTGACAGCCATTTCTGCCCAAAACAGCTGCATAAGAGATGGCAGCGCGTGAAGCCTCAAGGCTTTGAGGTCAATAAGGTCGCTGGGGTGTTTGTTATGTGACGCATCTTACATAATCGGGTTATGAGATAGCTGATGATGAAAACAAAATATATTTTGTATTCTGGTCAGTGCTACTTCACGTAATGAAAAGTTGCGCAAGACTTAAAAGGAAAAAAGTAAGTGTTTTCCTGCAAAATTGTCATATAAACAGTTTAGGGGGGGGGAGTGGATTACATTCTCCCCCATCCTTATATGGTTTTTATAATTCAGAGGATGTGGAAACATGCCTAAAGTTCTTGAAATAAAGGTGAAGTAGTGGCCATGAATAGTTGTCTTTTCTATTAATTGTCAGTGAACTGTAATCTAAGGTGAATGCTGTTCAATCAATTAATTTTAAATCAATTCATTTTTTTATTTACCTCTACAGAGAATACATCAATCTTCTTGAGTTTGACGATATCGAGGACGAACAAGCAACAGAAGATCAATCACCACTGCTTGTCAGAAATTACAAACCTATCTGCTTGTAAGTTTACAATGGTATAAGCACATTTGATTCATAATTGCAGCTTTACGTACTGTATCAAAGTATTTTTACAAAGAGGATCAAAGGGTCAACAATAGGGGTAAAGATTAAATCAAAGTATGTCAAAGGTCAATGAATTTGTTAGTAAAATGCCTGTAACCCCAGTTGCGAATTTTTTTTCTTCATTAATCATTAATTATTAATTTCCATTAATTATTGCTATCATTTGGCTGAAAGGTTAAAAATAAATACTATTTTTAATGGCTTCTTTCTCCGGGACTAGTAAAGATGTTTGAGAACTTCAGCTCTCATTTATCTGATTAGTCCTGTACTTATGTAAAATATTCACCTTAACTATTCTGGATACATGTTATATGTCGGTGTCCCATTTTCATTTCAACTTCCATAACAAAGTTTAGACACTATCCGGTACTATTGTACGATAGTTATATTACCAAATACAGCGGTTAAAAAAAAAAGCAAAACTCATCGTAAACTGCATATTTGAGGAGCAGTATTAAGTGTATCGCAGATGTTTTTGAGGCACATTGACTTGATTTGACAAAAACTTCATTAAGATAATTAAGAATCTCTTAAAACTTAGTTCAGTTGAACTTCGTATGTGCAAGTAAAATTTGTATTACGTGTAAATATTTCCTTTGTTTTAATTAATTCATGCGGGAATGATAAGTTGTAAATTATATGAAAGCAGGGAAGCAGAGTTTGCCATCCATTAGGATAGGGCATTTTGTCCAGGAATCCCAGTTTTGTTTTTTAGGGGATGCACTGATCGCGTAGCAATTTTTGGTGACTTTTTCCGGTGAAGTATCGGTGTCTTCTGGAACAAATTTTGCGAAAATCCGATCATCGGTCGTGAAATCACGTGACATGTCATAGGCGCATGTGAGCCCAAAATTTGTCAAAACCTGCATTTTCCATACGTTTGTGTGCAAAACAGCATTTGATAAATTGCTCTAAAACACAGCTTTTTCAATCTTCCAGGCCATTTACAAGATGTAATGTGACTTGACATCAATCAATTTTAGATTAGATAACAAAAAAATTCTTAAAAACAGAGAAATATATAAGAAAAAAAAGCAATAGAATAAATGAGAAATTGGCAAAACAATACAATTCAAAGATTTTTTTTGAAAATTTACAAACCTTACAATATGATCTTGTTGTCAATGCTTCTGGGATACTTTCTGTAGTAAAAAATTGGCTTTCAATTATAATTTTTGAAAGAAATATTGATAGATTTATGAATTTTATGAATTATGCAGCGACGTTCTTTACACGGTTCTGTTACCTTCTGTTACCGAGATCTCAGGGGGAGGGGTCAAATTTGATCCCCCCACCAGTAAAAATCTGCTTTGAAATAGCCCAGTGGAAATAGGGTTAAAGCAGTAAAATCCTTCATTATATTCCTCTCTAGAAACTTAACACTTTGTCATTTCTGGCACATACAAAAAAGTGGTACATAAAACTGTGTGTAATAATGTTGATTTATTACACTTTGCAGAGAAGACTCTATCATGAAGGTGTGCATGGAAAGCTGGAAAAGTGCCCAAGTCGATGATGAGAACCAGACACCTGCATCTAGAATAACTGTGAGGAGGTCTCACGTTCTGCAGGATGTTATCAGGGCATATAAAGGCACCAATATCCACCCGAAGGCTGCTCTGTCTGTTTGCTTCATTGGGGAATCTGGCGTTGATGAAGGTGGACTGACGAGAGAGCTGGCCTCTCTTCTTCTACCACTGATAAGGGACAGCAGTTACCTCTGTGGTCCACCAGGTAGGGCTGGCATTGCCAAACTCATTTACGCATGCTATATAGGCGATTGCGACCTGTCCAGCTAGCGCAGTGTTCTACCCATGTACGTTTCCACAGTACGTTATGTGCGTATGATAAACGGCAATCCCGTCCAATTATGGAGAGGTATTTTGAATACAGGTTTCTCAGTTATGTTGACGGCTACTTTGTAGGTCAATAAACAGTATCTGATATTTCCCATAACATGCGTCGCAATGTCCAGATGTGGGGTTTTCCCATGCAGCTCATGCCTGGACCACATTATGCACAATGAGCGAGTGGAGATATAAATTTGTCCTTGTTTGCGCCCGATGTCCGGCAGTGAAACTCTGTCAAGAAGAAGAAGTAGTAGTAGTAGTAGTAGTAGAAGTAGTAGTAGTAGTAGTAGTGGTAGTAGTAGTAGTAGTAGTAGTACCTATATGACTGTTGTAATTTGAATGACCAAGCAGCTTGTAAGAGGTAAATCATCTGAATTATTGGTCATTAAAGCCTGTGTTCAGTTTGTACATGTATTTGTAATAAAAGTTGCCAATCATTTCAAATTGCCATGCTAATTGATTTACATGTACAGTTGTCTAAATCTTGATAGTCTGCAAGGAAAAAAACAATGTTGAATGCCCAATGAATTGACTTGCCATTCTTTTATTTTCATATTGCAGGCAAAATGGTACCGACAACACTTACTTCCAGGCTGATAAATGGAGAGATGAGGGCTTTGGGTAAGATCCTGGGAGCGATAGTGCTCCATGCCAGACAGAGTGTCTCCATCCTTAACCCAATGTTGGCAGAGATTGTACTCAAAGACTCGCCAACTGAGTGCACATGGGCGATTGATCTTATTCCTGATGATGGAAAGCGTGCAAGTATCCAGAAGGTAATGGTGATGAAATGAAAAAAAAGAATTATGGTAATTTTTCCTTCTCATACACAGAGAAAAACTAAAGGCTAGCTGGGAATACCAGTGTTGTTTGCAAGTCCCAGTTCGAGTCTCAAGTTAGGTCACAAGTCTTTTGGCCATAGGGCAAGCTAAGTTTCCAAGTCAGTTGCGCATAGCTCAGGTCCAATTAAGCCAAGTTGCAAGTCATTTCGACTCTGGTCAAGTCAAGTCACAATTCCAGATTGAGTATCAACACGAGTAGTAGGGGCATGCATGGCTCCATGTTACAAGTAAACACTGCAGTATTCACAGCCATATCAGACATACCACTGAGCATTGATGTATTTTGCTTGAATCCGATGTGCAGATCTATTTTGGGGAAAATCTAGGTACTCTCTGCAATGTTATAGCTATTATACACAACTTTAGTATAATTGTGTGATACTTATTTGCTGTGGTTGAGTCCCCTGTTTCAGCCCCAATCAATCAGCTCTGGAGCATCATGATTTCAGAATCTGCAGCTCCAGAAACCCACTTTGTTTAGCTATGTACATGCCATATACTTATGCGATCCTGTTCAGAGACCCCCATTTTTAGCTCATCCGGCCCAAATGGCTCGATGAGCTTAATGGCAAGGCCTGGGGGGGGGGGGGGGGGGGGGAGGTGGGGGCACTGAGATTTGAAAATGGTAGGGGTGTGCAGCCCGAAAGTCTGAAACCATATACCCTTGACAAAGGAAGTTTCTTAAGGAATGATGTGCTTGAGAATGGCGTAGAGGACAAAATTCACGGTGCTTTGGAAACGGTACCTGGATTGGGAAGGGGTTTACAGTAAAAATGCTTTGAAACGGCTGGGAAGGCGTGCACGAAAACGGGTCCTTAAGGGCCGCACATATCCATACCGCCTTTATACTGGAGTGACCCCCCCCCCCCCCCCCCAGCCCCTTTCACTATATTGTAGCAGTCTTATTGTGCTAGTAATTTCTTATCTCTGGTATATTGTCAACAACAGATCCATGACGCAACCACAGACGATGAGCTGACGACAGCCCTTGATGCGTGCACGATTGTCGATGATCTTTGCTGGACCAAAATCATCAACATGGACAACAAGGCAGAGGTGGTCAGGGCAGCTACCATCCAGTACACCTACTACACTAACAAAGCTGCCATTGATGAAATGTTACTCGGGCTCAACTTCTACGGGGCACAGGATTTTGCCAGGAAGAATCCAGGTTTGTGTTGCTAACTATTAACCCTAAAAGACCCGGGGGGGGAGGGGGGGCATAATCGCGCGATAGCGTTAAAGCTTTGCAGAATGGTAGTGTGCAATGTAAGCTACAAGGCTGTATAGTTAGTATTTCTGAAATATTTTTTGTTATTTTATATTAATTAATCTAAGTCACTAAATAAGGTTCATAGAATGCTCATTATAGGTGTAAATATTCTTTGTAGCATTCCTAAAATTTTCACTTAAAAAAAAATGGGCATCAAAGTTTATTTCTTATGTATTATATTATTTCATAAATTTCTTATGTATTTCTTTGTGTTTTGACTTTTTTGCAAAAATTAATTGTGCAACCATTTTGAGACATAATTATGCTAAAATAAATGAATTTCAACCAATGAAAGTGAAAATATGAATAAGATGTGGAAACTCAAATTGCATTAACTTTGCACACAAAATCACATTTATGTGCAATTTTGGGGTTGACAATTTTTTTTGAATGGGTGTAGTTTAAATACAGTACGTGCAGGCACGACAAATCTGGTCTCAAAAGTTGTACAAGACTTGTACAAGATTTGCACGGCGGAAACTTAGAAATATGAAAGGGGGGGGGGGGGGTCTTCATGATGTGAATTTTAGAATTTGCATCAGTTACTGAAAATAAATGTTTTCATCCAAATTAACAGCTGTTTATGACAGCAATGGGGGGTTGAGCCACATTTTTGATAGAAGACATTCCATGGCAATCCTCCTTTGACAAGTAGAGCTTGCAGTGTTTGAAGGGTTTGTTTTATAAATGAAGATTCTCATATCCTCACGTAACTTTCAGTTCAATATGAGCTTCCTAGTCATAATAAATATCTTATCATATGCAAGATATTATGCTGTATATATACAATATATCTTTGATATCAATGTTAACAATTTTCTAAAAAGAAACAACACTTATATAAGTTATGTGACAGCTTACTTTAAAACTTATTCTCTGTGCACCCTATTTTGTAGATTGCTTCAGAACCCTGTTTGGCAGACAGGAAACAAAACCTCTGGACGCCAACACAGTTTTTGATCTGTTTCAGCCAATCTACAGCCCTGCAGGCAGCAATGCCAGGTCTGAGGAGGAGGCAACCACCATGTTCTTTGTAGAGTTCTTGCAGAAATGTGGAACCGCAGGTAATTCAGGAGAAAACAGAATAATTATAAAGGAAGGGTAATGGATTTACCAGAACTCTGTAAATATGCTAAACAAAAAAGTAAACAATAACATTTTTTATGAAAATTCATGAAGGGCACCTAAATGGGGCCCTGATGGACCGCACGGGTCATGATTTTTTTTCCTGGGAAATAACAATATTTTAGTGTACAGACTAAAGATGGCAATTATGATGATTAACCCTAATCCCAAAATGTCCCCCCCCTCGCCCCCCCTCCCCCCCGTTTTTATGCCTCCGCCCCGAAGGGTGCCGGAGGCATTATGTTTTCAGGTTGTCCGTCCGTCCGTCCGTCCGTCTGGAAGGACGATCTCGTTAGCACGATTCCAGGAGAACCCCTGGATGGATTTTAATCAAACTTGGCCCAGGGATACTATATGACATTAGTTTTTGGTAGAATTTGCCCAAGGTCAAAGGTCAAAGGTCATTGAACTTTGGCTAAAAATATCACTTTTCAGCTTCTTAACGCGATTCCAAGAGAACCCCTGGATGGATTTGGATCAAACTTGGCCCAGGGATACTACATGACATGTAGATGCGCTGATTAGTTTTTGGTAGAATTTGAGAATTATGAATATCTTAATATGATTAATGAATTAAATTAATAATTTGTTAATTATCTCTGGAACTATTTGTCAAAATAAAAGCAAGGTGAAGTTGACTGCAAATGAAGGTCAAAGTTCATATCTCAATTTCTTTTGAAACTAAGGAACCCCATGTCAGATTGAACTCCAATTTTGTGTGCATGCATATGGATTCATGTATCGCTATGATTGTTATTATATTCCTCTCTAAAATGAGTAAATAACAATATCCTGGATATCACCGAATTTGTCACACTGACAAATTAATGTTCAGTTTTACAAATGATATTCTGTACTTTTTTTTGATGTGCACTTCTTCTAATAGAAGAAAAATGCAGTAGCTAGTCTAAAAAGGCAAATCATATGCAAATTGCTGTGCGATACCAGGAAAACTATTCCCCAAGCATTATATAGTCAATTACATAATAATTTTGTTCAATCAATAGTTTAATAATTAGTAGAACAAACATGTGCCAGTCTGCATGAAATGAGAACTAAAATGTGCAATTTGACCGAGCAGTCATTCATGTTTAGTTAAGTGTTAATTTTAGTTGTAACTACATGTACTATGTCTATGAATGCTGGATATTGGTTTTGTATTCATTGCTTTATAATAAATTTGAAGATCAAATTTTTGTTATTATTGCAAAAGTAAATAAGTTTGTGCTTTTTCTGTACATATTTATCCTTCTTGAAATGTAGGCGAGGACGTTAGTGGGATGACGTTGAAAGAGTTCCTGATGTTCTTCAGTGGCAGCCAGGAGATCCCACTGGGAGGATTCGAAAAAAAGCCCACACTCCGATTTTCAGAGGCAAGACTGCCACGAGTGTCAACATGTTCACTGGAATTGACACTTCCAAGGAAGCACACCGAGGAAACAGAATTCACACAAATGCTTGTGAACTCTATGAGAAACGCACATGGGTTTGGGTCTGTGTAGAAGTGTATTTCTGTTTCTGAAGGCATGTCCTCATATATGAGGGCATGCGTGTGACCCAACATGAGTGATTTCCTGTAACTTATCGATATCACCTCATCAACGAAGACGTGATATGTACATAGAATATTCCTTGAGCATCCAATTCGTTGGCTTACCGAGACATGTATTGCTTTTCCCAGTGTCAACAATTTTGTTGTACACGCAATAATGTTGTTAAGGTTTGAGTTAGGATCACAAAAATTCATACCAGAGGAACATGTCATGAAGTCTCGGGTCAAGTTCAGAAATTGGTAACTGTATAAGTGATTATTAACGCAAATTTTGTGAATCAGGATGGAACCGTGAACTTAACCCCTCGCAAAAATGTTTTGAACAGCAGCGCAACTTTATCCATGTTTTGCCAACCGCGTATTTAACATCACACGAAAAAGTCAAGGCAAAGTGAAACCGTGAAAATATCTATACACAAAAATAACTACTTATACAGTACATTGACCAATCAATGTCAAAGGTTAAAAGGTCAATGATCACCTATGTATGTTATCTCATGTAGGTTCGGGTCAAGTCAAAAACTGGTCAAAGTTCAAAAGTTCATTTATGTTTCCATAATAAACACAGTTGATATTGTTCATACAAATAAATACTGGTCAAATCAATTTGGTTATTCAGATACATCCAAAGGAATTGAGTTTCTTTTAATTAAACTCATTAATGGTCGCGATTCAGGCAAGATGCATAGTTCGAGGACCACCTTGTCAAGTAGCCCTTTCAAAAGCCCTTGGGAGGGCAAGGCAGTTTTTGTCTCGCCCACCGGAGGTGAAGGCGAGACTAAGGGATCCAAATGGCGTCCGTCCGTCGTCCGTCACAAATGTTAAAGTTGACCTGCAAGACTCTCTTTTGACAAATAACTTCACATGGGTTGCTTGGATTACAACCTAACTTGGGTCATAGATGCACTGGGGGTACCTTCATGTTATGGTGCTGTTGGAGGTCACAGGATAAGGTCAAAGGTCATTTGAGGTCAGGGATACAATTCTTTTGCGTAGCAACGGAGATCGCGATATTTCTGGTTATTTTCGCAAGTGGGCGAGACACAATATTGCTAATGCCTTGTTTTAGGGCACATGTAAAATTGCCTATGAATATAGAGGGCACCTAAGCAATTCTGTGATTTTTCTGTAAATGGTATGCCGGTTTATACAATAACAAACTACGGGTGATTGGATTTAGAGATTATTAATTCGAATTGGACTAGACAGACTGCTATGCCGGTATATACAATAATAAAGTACAGGTGATTTTATTAGGCATATCGTACGTTTCAAGGGCAAGGAGATCTGGGCAGCACTATTGCTGTAACTTGTTGGCTAGTGAATCTTGAAGTTTTATGTTAATTATAAATGATGTGTGTTGTGAGGTACAGGACCAGAGAATGTTTCAAATTATTTTGATGGGGTGTGCCTTGCAACACCCTCTAAAGGGGTCTTAAGAGCCGACTACATTCCAAAAATATAGGGTCTTTGGATCTAAAAAATCCCTGAAATGAGAGTGTAGAGGGTCTAGGGAGCAGGCTAATATTAAACACAACATACATGGAATTTGGAACATTAGCTAAAGCAACATATTTGTGTAGACCAAGTCTTGCATTACTTTGTCGGCGAGGGAATAACAAGTATTAAAATGAAGTACTTGCATTTGGAAAAAATTAGCACATCTGCAAAAAAATCTGATAGTGCTTGTAACTGTAGTATAATTTATCGTAAATAACAAGTGTTCTGGAAGTTATTTTGGCTGAAAGTGTCAATAATGAGTAATCTCCAAAAATGAGATCTTCCCTTTTTTTCTGTAACGCTCGTCAGCTTTTATTTTGAACCATGTGTATTTATGTCCTGGCACTTTTACAGCATCAGAATTTGTTTTGTTATGTTGTTGCAAATGTATTGTTGATCTGTACAACTTTGTTGTGACCATGCTTCTATATTTTATGAGAGTTCAGCTATTCAGGTCATGTTTTGAAGCAGTTTTGGTCTATTCTTGTTACTTTGTAAGTACAGTACTCCAGATTATTTTTAAGCTTGCTAAATGTATTTGTCTGTTTCTGCTTCTGAATACATACATGTGTAAATATACAACTCCACTGAGCTGTCAAGAATAGGGAAATTATATAACCTATTGTAAATAAAAACAAAATCTATGTCTTAATTGCCAAAGGAAAAAAAATATCTGTCAGTACTTTTAAGTGATATATGCCAAATAATGAAGTGTGACAAGTTCAGTTCATTTTTCTGAAATGATTTCTGTTATTTTGGATTAATTATGCTAATTTTTGCTATAAAAACGTAAATAAAGCTCAAATAATGGTTATTTTTTGTTTAGATACCTTGTAGCATTCTCAGCAAATGTACTTGAATATTTTAGTGTTTTTCAATTTTTTTATGGATATCTTTGTTTTATATTTTTCTTAAATTAAAATGGTTGTCATAAATATGGAACAAGTTTTATGAAATAACACTGTTTTTTTTATAGGAAATGCACACAAATACCCAAATTTGAGCCAGTCTCAAATAGCCCTGTTATAGGTTTAAAGTCATGTTGATGATGGCACCAAACATCACCACAGACAAGTTGCATTATTTTGCATTGAGAATTTACATACCAAGTGAACAACCTTGGTGGTAGGCAAATCAATAATTGCTCTGGTGAGCAACATATATCCTCAAACTCTTGTTATAATGCATGTTTTTTGTTCTATTGTTATACATGTACCATTGTTATGTACACTGAATATTTTACTACACAATAGTTATTAAAGTTCTTGCTTATTTACAATAGTTGCTTAATGTGCAGTTTTGATACGTGTTGGACATTTAGTGTTTATTGTTGGAGATGAGCATATGTTGAAATAAGTGCTGAAATGATGTATCCTATAACCATAATGAATTCTGCCATTGGCCATCTTATAATAATTATGAGGGTATTGTAACTACCTTAACGTCAAGGTAGAAGCATGCATTGCAAGTTGCCACTAACCTGTACAAAGGTTCTTCTTTGGATAGCTTTAGTCCTCAACTGAACACTTTCAGTTTCAGATCCCAGTACGAAATTGTAACACAAGCTTTCCTTTATTCTTTTCATTTTCTAAAGGCATCTTCCAAAAGCAAATTCCTGACACTAAGGAGAATACACTTTTTTTCCCCCACACAATTACAGTATTGCTGTAAAATTGATAACATGGTAGTTTTCTATCCTATGTAATTTAAAATTGAAATGAGCTTGTTTCTATTATTAAAAACATATATGACGGCTATACTACCATTAAGATGCATAAAACAAATGCACATGATCATATATGCCATCAGCATACACAATTTTAGTTTCTCTCAGCTTTACACATTTTTTACTCGCTCAACCCAGACATTCCATGTAAATGACATAGTTTACAGACTTTGCCTAAACCATTAATCAGCTTGAGATTGATTGATTTTATTGAAACCATGAAAACCAAACATAAAACATCCAATGACACATATTTACATGGCAAGAAACATATACATGTAGCTTCAAATAAATGTTCACATACATTCCATGAAGTTGGGGCAATGTCCATGTAGCATAATGGGCAATTCCACGGTAACGGAAGGACATTCAGACAAAATTTTCAAATTTCAAACAAGTACTACAGGAAAAGTATTATTGTAAATCATTTCAAACCTTCCAAGTATGAAGCTAGAGCAAGTTCCTATCATTACAACAGGTTTTTTGATAATTTCTGCTGAACAGTCTCAAGATATGCATATTAATGAAGTCGGTAACGGAAGGACATCAAGATGAACACCCATTTTTCGGCTAATTATTGTTTATCTGAACTCTGTGAAGTTTTGGAAGTTATTTTTATTTACTGGTGTACAGTTTAATCCATATAGTTTTAGCTACACTTTCATGTATTTGGCATTAAAAATTGTTCATTATTTCTGCAATTAGAATACATTATGTTTGCTAATGTTTGGTAACGGAAGGACGGTAACGGAAGGACATAAGGATGTGTATGTGTATTGTCTATGGGGATTTCTAATTTTGTTGCATTTCATAATTTCTTTTTATGATTAAATAAATGTATTCTATTCTCTGATGTACAGTTAAATTCATATAGTTTCAGCTACAATTTCTATTTCAAATTGGTCAATTATTACTTTAATTATAATAGATAAACATTCGTGGTAACGGGAGGACATACAGTTTGTCTATGTCATTGTCTATGGGAGAGGCTAATTTTGTTGCATTACCGGTACATTGAAATTCTTTGAAGTAAATGGTTTTAGCTATAATTCCATGCATTGATTTTCAAATGTGTCCACTGTTACTTTGATTATAATCGATTACATTCATTAATGTAAGGATAGTAACGGAAGGACATACAGTTTGTCTATGGCATTGTCTATGGGGAAGACTAATTTTGTTGCATTTCATAAAAAATCTGTGAAATTAATCAATTTATGCTATTTCACTGATATGCAATCAAATTTATTAGTTTTAGCCACAATTCCATGCATTTGATTTTCAAATTTGTCAACTGTAAATTCAGTCCAAACAGCGCTTCCTGTCCTTCCTTTACCACAATTTGTCCTTCCGTTACCAGCTTCGGTAACGGTAGAACAACTTTAATTAGCTTGTAATCAATTAAGAAGGAGAGCTTTTGTGGCTGCATGGGCACCAAGATATAGGTATACCTAAACTTGCTTTGCATTGAAAATTTGAGAGATATTCAACAACTATTTAGAATATAGTCCAAAAAAAAACCTGTTTTTGCAGTAACGGAAGGACATTTTTACAGGCTACTTTTATGAAGTCACTGAAGCATGAAAAATGATCAAACTGCATTAAAACTTCGTTTTTTATTTTCTTACTTTAAAATAAATATACATCATGATAATTCATGATATAAACAGAATACATAAAGAGTACAGTACATACTATTTTTATGTGAGAATTTTCACTTTTTACAAAATTAAATATTGATTTAGTAATTAAAAATTCACCCGAAATCTGTCATCAAAATTGATATTATTCGTCAAATCCATAAAATTTGGTCTTTAAGCTTTCATTTGTTACCCAGTTTGTGTGAAAAATATGCATTTGAAATTTTAGGTGCAATGTTCACAAATGACTTTGGCGTGGAATTGCCCTGATGATACATGTACTGTATTTAAAAAATACATTTCAGTATACATGTATTTAACTTAACATTAAATGTGCTATATATTTATTGTTTGTAGGCTAAATATCTCAAATTCCTTTATACAATTTCATCCTTTAAAGAAAATTTTAAAATGTGTCAAGATGCTACGTGGTGTCTTTTTTCTTTTATATCTGAAATGTCACACCTTGTGCCCCAACCTCACGCAATTACCCACGTGTATTGGAAAATCAATATAAAACGATATTATATGGTACAAAGTTCTGATAAAACCGTTTCAAATTATTTTTTATTGTTCATTTACTACCAAAAATTCTTTATACCAAGGATTTCATAGATCGAGTTACCATTGTCAGATTAGAGATCTCAGAATAACTGTGGTGTATCTATGGTGGCACACGGGACAAGCAATAAAATTGCGCCCCTAATTCCAAATTCTGATACCAATGAAAAAAAAAGTCAATTTGAAATTTGAATTTTCCTTTGATCATTGGATTATATTTTCAATAACGTCCAACAGTACAGCTACCCCTCCATTCATAAAACAGTATGATTCCAAAAGTTTTACACCAACAAAAACAAACAAAATTAGGTGTATATTCAATGACCCCTAATGTCGGTCTTTGTCTATGAAAATGAACATCGACATCAACACCATGTGCCGGGTTAAAGAATCATGATTGCACATGAAGCGCTCATTGATTGTGAATTTGACATCTTATTATGAGTTTCAGGCACTTGCATGCTATTTTAGTGATTTTAGTGATTAAAATGGTAACTTATGAGATAAATTATGTATTTTAGGTGCAAAACTTAATTTTATGTTAACACGTCACATCCGAAACACTGTTTTCTTGTCTTAACCTCCCTGTTTAAGTTTGATTAGATTACAATATCTGATAACAGCCTGTTTATTTACCTTTAGGCTCAAGAAAATCCCTCACATAATCACTAGATCTGAAACCATTTTTATATTGAATTTCTGCACCATTTAGCATCTTTGGTGTTTCAGATGTGACATGTGTTAACGGAAAGTTTCAAAACATTACAAAAAATACTTCTTGCCCTCAAAACTAAGAACTAAGTTTATCAAACAATCAGGGGAGGAAATACAGTTCATACCACCTTGTTTGAAAACATTGTTTGTATTTTTAGAAATTTAATTGCCAAAAATGTAACTTTTGGATGTGACAAAAAAGTTAACGGAAAATGGTAACTTAAAACTTTTTTTCCACAAAAATTGAATGACTCATTTGGTATTAATGTTGGAAAAACTAGAGATGATGTTGACAACCCTTCATGCAAAAATGTCACAAATCAAGCTCATATTGCAACTGGTAGCAGTCACTACTTTGAACCTTCATTTGTTAACGGAAAATGTCACTTCCGAACATCAACTCTAACATTGTCTCATGATAAAATGAAGAGCGCCATTGACTTTGTCATACAAATAGTTTTTAAAACTCACATTACATCTTCATGAAAACCACCAAAAAGAGCAAAAAGTTACTAGGAAAATGTATACAATTTACCTTTGCATTAAAGTATGATAATTTTGTCCGTTGAATATGCCCATTTTGGGGGTATATTTTGGCTTGGTATTCCAACTTGCCAAGACCATTTACAAGAAAAAATTGGCTACATGTATGCTACCCAAGGTAGCATTACCTGTGATGTATAAGACTATGTAGGCAAATTGGAATTTCAGATTTCTATATTTATTTTTTTAAGTCAAAATATTGTGAAATTCAAAAGTATACCATTGATTGTGAGAGTGATGTATTGTTTTTTGGTCGATCCTCACTTTGTCTGCAAGGGGATAATTTAATGGATAGTACTGAGGAAATTTATAACATCCAAAAAAATATTAATCCCATTGTTGTTGTCATTTGCAAGGACATCAACAATTGTGTTTAAATGAACCATATTGGCTTCACTTATATTAAAATTTACTGCAGGAACATATACATGATTATTTGTTTGCATTTCCCCTGGTACTCCTGCTTCATCAACACCATACATTTCTAAATTACCATAGTCAATGTTAACATCTTGTACAAGCACACTAGAATAAAACAACTGTAGAGGGGATTGACCTGCTGTTCGTAGTCTGTGATTGTTCCAGGCTTCCACAAAATGTTGTAAGGCACGGTTTATTCTTGGAATATACACAAAATGTAATGCAAAAATATGCAATTCCGAATCCCGATTCAAGAGACCACTGTTTTCCATGTAAAAAAAGGTACGTCTAAATCCACTAAGCACTGCATAATTTACATCTCTCCAGAGTCTTTCAATACGTTGATTGTGGACAGATCTACCTGTGATTACACTACTCCTTCCCAATCCTCTCTCCTCCAGCATATATCTTGCTATGGCAAAGTTCTCAGTTCCATAGTCCACTCTAAGCCGTTGAGGTAGACCAAACAAACGTATAGCACTTATAAAGCCATGTAAAACGGTGTCTGCTCTATTATTATTTACACATTGCAGAAAAACAACTGTTCTTGAAAATCCATCTATTCCTCCATGGATGACTAAACGCCATAGAATGAGCTTGTGATTTCCATCAACATGCCTACAAATTAAAGAATTGAAATACATGTAGATGTTACAAATAAGTGAATCTTCAAATGATATAAATTATGTACAGATAAGATATAATGCAACCTTAGCCTCCACATATTTTCTACTTACAATATGGCCACGGCAGAATATACAATTTTCATTTGATGCAACCGCCAACTACACATCAGAATTAAATGTACATGCTTTCTAAGCAAGTAAATATATGAAAATGCTAAAATTTACCTGCCTGGTCAGGCCAGTGAAATTTTGATTGAAAGATCATAAGGAAACTAATCAAAAATCCTTACCATAATTTTGCAACCCCAGAAACAAACTTCAAAATTCAAATGTCATTAAAAAAAAGGCCTCATTGACTATTTATTAATGATGGATTACAATTTTTAATGTTTTTATTTACTTTTATTTTTTGGGCAAGAAGATACTCCCTTTGGGCAAGTGAAAATTTGAATAGTAATAATTCCCCCCCCCCCCCCCCCCCGTACCCGAATGGCAAGTAAGGAAAAATGCTAGTGTGGAACCCTGAATGCATGTGTGGGACATTGTAATATGTACTGTGCTAGATAAGCTTTGATGTCATCCAACGTCAAATGATATAAAGCAAATGTTTAGTTTGTGATCTTACACAAAACCCAATATATTTGAGCTGAACTATTTCCATACTACACTGTACGTTGCAGATGTGAAATATTATCAACTGAAAATCAATAAAGGGCCCACTCTCTCATAAAACATTTAACAATTTTACACTACATGTAGATAACCTGTAAATCTGATCTCTGAGGGGTTGTTTCACCTCATACCTGCAAACATATCTCCTATTCCCTACATGTATTTCTATGCATTAAAAGTTTCTAAAAATTTTGATTTTCCCAGTTTTTTCTAAAACCTTGATAACATACCAGCGCTTCTGTCATTAATTGTGGTTCTGAGTGGCTGACCCTTTATGGACTCAAAAATACCTACACATAGAAAATAATTTTGGTCCAATAAGTGTATCATCTGCCTTAGCTATTAAACTAACAAATAATACTAAATGCAAGAGCAGTACCAAGATTATTAATTTGTTCAGAACTGGCCCTATTACATACATATATTTGGGCTGTGGTCTATACAATGTAGGAAGTTTGTTTACATCGTATGAGACATACATAGTGTATGACATCACACAAATGGAGTATAGGGTACTTGGAAGTCCTCTCAAACAAGATTTTTTGTAATGGCATCTGTTCATCATTACAGACTGGAAGATATCCATCAATGTTTTTAATGATCATGTTCATGTACATATGTATTTCTAAGAAGGGGTTAATTAGGGACATTTAACGCAAGATTTCAAATGTTAATGCCCATTATTGCAATTTACTTAACCATAAAAAGGTGGGTTATTTTGATGCCTAAGAAGATGGGAGGGGGGGGGGAATTCAGTATAGAAATGTTGTACAGAAGAATGGTTAAACTTATTCAAAGTAGTGACATTTTCTTACCATAAAGCATTAGGCTGACCAACATTGTATCTCCTTCTGCTAATATGGTAACGACGACGTAGAGCAGTTGCAACTGGATTGACTCGTAATATGCTATCACGAACCCTGTGGCGTGGCAGGTGCAGTCCTCTGTGCCGAAGAGCTCCTAAAATCATTGACTGACCTGCTCCAGGTGATATTGTAAGGATGTTTGTGATTGTGTTGTTTATTTCATGGTCAGTCATATTGTTATATATTGCATTGCCAAAAGGCATGTTGAACTCGTGTCTTCTGTTCCTGAGAGTTCTGACTGAAACTCCTAACACATCTGCCATCTGAACCCATGTGAATCCCATTCCATGCAACATTTCTATCTGAGCCAGACTAACAGGGATTCTCTGTCGACCAACAGGCCTTGGAATAATCATAAGGTCATGATTAGCAGTATGATCCATTTGAATCACATCCAAATCTCCATAATCATCTCCAGCCATTTCAAGCAAATTTACAAGTGCTCTCAAAGCTTCTTGTATGTTCGTTATTTGAGCAGCCTCATGGTCATTCAAAAATATTAACAGTTGGTTGCTCATTATATTCAAGCTATCTAAATAGCCAAAGCCAGTCATAGAAAGATGAGCGAACCCAGCATGCTCAGGACGGGATAACATACCAGACACTTCTCCAACAAATCCTGTCAAACTGTTCACAAACTGAGTTAAGTCATTGGCAGATCTATCCTGTGCTCTCCGAGGTGGCATGCCTACACTCCATGTAATTAAATTCAGTGCGCAAATGTACACAAAAAGTCTTTGAAGAAAAAACATATTGGCCAGATGTGATGTATCAATTCTGAAGCTCCAAAATGGACAGCTGCCTTCAGCCTTCAGCAATCAAAGAACTTTCCTGTGCAATAAAAACAAAACAATGAAATAGGGAAAAAAACAATTAGCAATTGAGTAAAATGTAGTTGAAATACTCCTGAAAGACTCAATATTTTGCTGGTCAAGAAAACAGAAGAAATATCTACAAATCTGATATGGGTGTGATACATAACAATGCAATAATCATTTTATGGGTCAATCCACGTCAAAATGAATTTGGGAATATATTTAACACAGGCCGAATCCTTATCATGCCAGGTCTCTTGTGATATGATATAAAAAAAATTCTATATAAGTCTAACTACATCTATGGGATGATGGTGGTTGCCTAGCAACTGAATAAAACTGTTAATTTTTTGTTAAGAAAAACATATTTTTTTAAAAACAATGTGACACAGATGTCTAAAATTAGGATTTCACAGAGAATCAAAATTTCATATTTTTTGGTTTCAAAAGAAAGCTCTTCTGTTGCTCTTCCAATAAAACAGTTTTTTGTTTAACACCCTTCTATTTTTAAAGATATGGTTATTATTTATTCCCAGGGTGGCCGCAAACAGGAACCCGGCCGCAAACAGAGACCTTTACTCTACAAAAGATACATAAAGTAATATCTTTACCTTTTGACCTTCACATTGATCTATACTATAGACTATAGTCTAGAGCTTTGTAAATGCATTAAAATTAGCATATGTATTCACAACACCCGTGAGATTTACATTTCAAAGTCGACTAGTAGTAGTTTTTATTATCATTTTGTAAATGTAGCTTAAAATTGAACAAAAAAGGAACATGATTTGCAATCATCAGCTTAAAGGGATAGTTCAGTAGCGGTTTCGATTTTTCAATCATAATCAAACCTCATGCTAGCCCGACCAGCCGCTGTGCGAAGCTAGCGCACAGCAATGTGTACCTCATGCATGCTAACATTGTCTTTTTGTAGTAAACTATTATTTAGCAGTTTTAAAAATCATTTCAAGATCGTAGACTGCTTCTGCACGATATTAGAGATGAAATTGATTGAATTGATTGACAATCGATTGTAATTATGATCGATTCAAATGTTTTTTAATTTCCTCCAACATATGAATATTAGTAAATTCAGTTATATTGGTAAATGTTTGGTACTGTAAAATAAACATAATTCTCCCATATGCACTACCCAAGAAAGGCCCAACCAGTGCAAAGCATGTAAATAACGGTTATTTTCAAATTGGAATTATCGTACGAGGATCCTCGGACGATAATTCAAACCATTCTTTCGATCTTCATATTGCAGCCATTTCTGAACGGATTTCTTTAAACCAAAAGCATTTTTCTTCATAAATCATCATTTATTAAATGATCATTCCGCTTCAATATTCATAGTATATTTCATCCTACCTCGATCGAAAAGTAGTTGTCAACCTGAAGCACCCTCTACCCCACTACTGAACATCCCCTTTAGGCTTTAAAGTCTATATTGTAGTCTATAAGCCTTGGCTAAGGTGCTCATACAGTATTGTCATTGTAGGTGTGGCCGGGTTCAATCATGATTAGAGCTGTAGTATTCCAGTTATTTCCAAAAAACGGTTAACCTTCCT
Organism: Arbacia lixula; assembly: GCA_963669155.1. Lineage (NCBI taxonomy): Eukaryota > Metazoa > Echinodermata > Echinoidea > Arbacioida > Arbaciidae > Arbacia > Arbacia lixula. Next base: position 444,966 of record OZ022589.1, read on the forward strand.
CAAAAAACGGTCGGTTTTCGGTTAACCTTATGTCAGTCTTCAGGCACATCTTCCTCATAAGCACACATAATTTCACTTAAATGCAGCCATCAATGGGCGTGTAAATTGTCATTTGTATGTGTATATTAGCAGATATCCATGTATTCCTTCATATTTTGGCATATAAAACTTAAATATACTGATAATCTCATATCCTTTTTGATAATCATGCAATATTTTAATGTTTTTAGGATGAATTAAGAAGATATCTGCTTCAAAATGAACCAAAAACGGTTATCCTAAACCTAAGATCAAAACCGGTTTTGATGGAAGACGGTCGGTTACCGGACGGTTACTGTAACCTTTCCACTACAGCACTAATCATGATCATGGCCTGGGGCCATTGCATTGGCAATTGCTTGCGCAGAGCTTTATAGGCAGGGCCGGAGACTGAGTCAGAGACGAGACCGATGGGACCACACCTGGGATAATTACTATACCTTGCATTTTTGTTGCAATGATTCAAAAATTGCATTTTGAAACTAAAGTTTATCTCCAAAATTTCTCTTTTTCTGTTTATCTTTATTCTTTTCAATAATTTACCCAAACAATCAATTAGTCTAGTATTACTTTATTTGGCAATCCCGTATAATAGGGGACCAGGGTATCCCACTAATTTTATGAATTTTAACCCGAAACCTAACCCTGACCCTAACCCTAACCCTAAACCTAATTCTAAACCTAACACTGACCCTAACCCTAACCCTAGACAAAATTTTCGCTGCTTAATTCGTCCAAAAAAGTGATTTCTAGGTCACTTTCTGCCGACGACAATCGGTATTGCAGCGTTCCCATTTGCGTGCATTATACATGTGCGATTCTGCCTGGTCCCCTATTGTACGGGATTGCCCTTTATTTGATTATACATGTATTTCTATTATAATAGACAATACATGTATGATGTAGGCTAATTGGAACTTTCATGACTTTAATATGAATTTGAGTCTAAGAAAAATAAATTTAACCTCCAAATCTCAAAACACGGAGTATTTTTTCACCTCCGTCCTATAGACTAGTAATAGACGTTTTCCAATACTGCCAATATTACACGAATCTAATGGGAGCAAGTGTGCATGTACACTATCTTGTAGTTTACTAACCCCGCCGACCACTTCGTTGTAGGCCTAGTTTGCATACACGTACGTGTGGACGAGACCACTTTTTACGTTGACTTTGTGACTATTGTCTTATTGACGTAGTCCAGTCCTGGCAGTAGTAATAGTAAAAGTAGTGGGTCTAGTACTAGATCTATACATTTATGATAACTACTTTCAGTTTGACGTACATGTAGGTTGTAGTGTATTCCTGGCTTCCGGCGCGGCGGCTCCAGCTCGATCCCCGGGCCCAACTGGCACTGCACTGGCCTATAGCCTGCTAGCTGCTTGACGCGTCCCATCCCGGTCTCTACGGCGTACGCTAGCCCGGGCCCGAGCCGGGCGCGGCTGCACTAGTGTAGTACTAATGGCCGGTATGCCGCGGCCGGTATTTCGATCGGTGGCCCAGGCCAGCTGAGCTGCATGCCAAGGATTTGTCGAACAAAATCATGTAGTAAAATGAAATTTTGCCGAATGAAATAATATTTTGCCGAATCAATATTAGTCAAATAGAATGTTTTTTGAATGGAAACTATTTTTTCGAATTGAATTTTGTCAAATATAAGTATATCAAATGAGAAATTGTGGAATAAAATTTTGTCGAATGTGTCGAATGAATTTTGGTCGAATGAAATTTTGTGGAATGAAATTTTGTCGAATATATTTCTGACATCGCATGTATGGTACGCCAAATGTTTAGGTCAAATGGAATTGTATCGAATGAAATTGTGTCAAATATAATTTTGTCAAATATTTGTTTGGAATCTGATTTTTATCACAAATATATATATATATTTATATATATATATATTTGTCTCATTGTCAAATGTATTTTTGTCGAATATATTTTTTGTCAAATATATTTTTTATCAAATATATATTTTTTTTGTCAAATATATTTTTGTCGAATATATTTTTGTCAAACATATTTTGTGTCAAATATATTTTTGTCAAATAGGATTTTGCCGAATATATCTTTTGTCAAACATATTTTGTGTCAAATATATTTTTGTCAAATATAATTTTGCCATGTCAAATAGTTTTTTAGTTGGTGTCGAATATAAATATTTGATTCCCTTCTGGCGTGCCATAATCAAATGACATTGGATTATTCCTGAAGTTAGCTAAACTTCTCCCATACAAATTGTATGCTAAAAGCAAAACTAAGCAAAGAAATGAACACTTGTCCAACTGAGTCATTGGGATTGTGATTTAACCAGATGACATGTTATGCACACATCAGCAATGTTTACTACAAAGTCTTTGAACTATGACTGATGGTACAGCTGGTATGCAGCGTTAGCTCGGTCAGGGAAAAAAAAAATCATTCAAAATTTTCGGGGGGCTTCTTTTTGAGCACATGGCCGACTTGGCTACAATTTTACATTGTCTATGGGAATTTTGGGGGGCTCTTTTAACATTTTCCAGGGCTCTTTTAAGCATTTTGAGGGCAAAATCAGCCCGAGCCCTTGTTTTTTTTTTTTGTCCCTGGGTTCACTTCACATAGTAACACTAAACATCTTTACCTTCTTTTTCTTTTCTTTTTGGGGTGGACTTTCTGAGGAGCTGCTTCCCTTGTCTTTACTTCCTTCAGGTTCTAGCTGTGGTGGAGGAGGTGGCAGCATGGTGCGCTTGGGAGGAATCTTCTGCCCTCTGTAATCATCATCATATAAAAACAAAGAAATGAATATATCAAGAGATTTACAACATTGAGAAGTTTCTTCATATAATTAGTAGAATGCTAGCATTTTAATTAATTTAAGACTGCCTGATTTTTTAATATATAGATTATATTCTTAAACCTTTCATGATAGCACAATAATAGCATTTTTTGTTGTTCTTCTTCTGTAATACACATTTTTTCTCTTTTCAATGACTATGTACACTGAATGTACATTTCTTGTAAGCTTTTTTGTTGTTGTATATCTATTAATATGTAATTTTGATATTGTATGACATACAATATAAAATAAATAAAGGCATTAGTTTCTGACTTACTGATGATAGCACTGGGTGAAACAAAAAAATCAATACATTTCCAATAGAAGTCCAAAATCACTGGTAGAATTCCACAACACAGAGCCTACAATCAAAGCTTACAAGTACACTTTTAACTCACAAGGCTACCATGAGGGCTTCCTTCTCTGCCTGTCGCACGGCCTCCGCCTCCGTCATCTGGTCCTCACAGCCCTTCCTCTCCCTGTTGAACCACTGCAGATCTTTGCCCTCTTGCCATCGTCCCACCGGGGCCTTCAAGGAGTGACCTGCATGGATGACATAGTGTAGCGTTGGTAGGTCAGTGTCAGTGTCAGTGGGTGATGGTTGCACTTCCAAATTCTCTGCAAAAATGTCTTCAATTACTTGAAAATCTGCTTTTTTAAAGATTATCTTCCATGACAAAACCTGCTTTCTCAGAAACTAACATCCTTGGGAGCATCTTCTGTAGGTCTGAGAACTTCAACATTCCATCTCTGTAATCTGATAGAGGTATCCATATGACCAGCAAAGACTAAGCAGAGTGCCTGAATTCTTACTTTTCACTGAATTCTTTTCCTGAATTCTTACTTTCACGAACAACAGGATTGTCATACTCCTGTGGAAGGTTCTATGCACTATCCTGACATTGAACATTTGCATGTTCATCGCACTGGTGTGGCCAAACAACTATCAAGTCTCAACCTGTCCAAACCCTGCGGACCGGATGAAATTCCACCTAAGCTACTTAAGATTGTAGCTCTTCCGCTCTTGGATTCTTGTTTCAACAGAGCTACAATACAGGTACTGTTCCAACAGAATGGAAGTCTGCCTTGGTGACCCCCATTCACAAGTCGGGTGATAAGTGTGACCCAGGAAATTACAGACCAATTTCCCTGACTTGTATTTGCAGCAAGCTAATGGAACACATAGTACTTAGTCACATCTCAAAGCATGTAGCTGCCAACGACATTCTGGTTGATGAACAACATGGGTTTAGGCAGAAATTATCCACCACTACCCAACTCATCTGTGCAACCCATGACTGGGCACACACCTTACAATACAGAGAGAGGCCAGACGGATGTCATTTTTCTTGATCTCAAGAAAGCCTTTGATCGAGTACCTCACAGCCATCTGCAAACCAAGCTAGCATACTATGGCATCAAAGGAGACACTCTTAACTGGATCATGTCGCTACTCACCACCAGACAACAAGCAGTTGTTGTCCAGGGCTCACGGTCATCTTGGATGCCAGTAACCTCTGGAGTACCTCAAGGATCAGTGATTGGCCCAGCTCTCTTCTTGCTCTACATCAACGACATCTCTGCAAACATCCAGTCGAAGATGCGTCTCTTTGCTGATGACAGTGTGATATACCGAGATATCAACACAGCACATGATGTCTCCATCCTACAGCGAGATCTTCAAACCTTGTCAGACGTGTCAGCAAAGTGGCTTATGGCATTTAATGTCAAGAAGTGTGCTTCCCTCACTATTACTAGGAAGCGAGCTCCCATACAACACAGCTACAGGCTCTCCAATGGGGTAATAGCGAAGGTCGACCAAGGCTAGCAAGACCCTTGGGTTGCTGAGGAGAACTCTCTCACCTTGTTCTCTAAGGGCAAAATCAACTGCATATACATGGCCCTGGTTCAACCACAGCTTGAGTATGGTGCTGAAGCCTGGAATCCCCACACTTCTACAATGGCTGCAAGCCTGGAAAGGGTACAGAAGACCGCTGGTCGCTTTGTCACCCGCGACTATAGGAAATCCACTTCAGCCTCAGGACTTGTCTCAAAGTTGGGATGGGACCAGCTGCACACCGTGCTCTACTGAATACACCATCAACTTGTTAATATCCAGCTTCCTCACTTCATAATCCAAGCTCCATACATCAGTAGAAGGGATCATATACTCAAACATTTTTGTACCTGAAGCAACGATTGATTCATACAAATTCTCATATTATCCCCACACTATTCGCATCTGGAACCATCTACCAGCTACAGCGGTTACTGCCCCATCAATTGCTGTCTTCCAGGAGGCTGCCCTTCTTGTCATCAGAGGGTTAGAACCTCCTGAAGGTTCCAGGATGCTGTAAACCCTGGGAGCATGATTTAACTTGCACTTCACAATTTTTATTGTAAATAGAATCCCCCAAATTGCCTGCACCATCACCTACTGTCACAACACATCCCATCCCAGTTCAGCTTGGAAGAGCTGCTTAAGGGATTACTTCAAATCAAATGAACTCCACTCTTCATTTCAGCAAAACTTTTGGGAGATAAACATGATTTAAGAGAAGTATAACCTACAAAATCTCTAACTGTATCTAGTCACACTAGGTTAAGTAATCTTAAAGTTAGGGTTTGTTACGGGACTTGACTGAGATATATCAATCAATCACGGATGGCTGATGAATGATCGGCCAGTTTCTGCGTCCCTGACCCTGCAACTGAACTGCGACGGCCGATGACAGATGCCATGCATTGCAAGAGTGTTGATTCTACTAGTTCTAGTCATGTCTACTCTAGTCCCATTCAGCAGCCGAGCTTTGCAAGCTTTGCACTATTATATCAGCCATTGGCCCATTCCACGTAAATGTCACGCGATCGCGCGAGTCACACACCGCCCACGGATCATTCATGTCACACAGTTCGCAAACAAGGGTCAAGATCAAAACTGGGCAAATATTTGAGCTGAATCCATTACTCTATAAAGTATATCAATCATCCATACCCTGACATGTGACTCGTAAGACACAGCATGAGTGACTCGCGTGACACAATATGGAATGATGGGCCTGGCCCTTGCTGTGTACACTGTGCAATGTACACGAAGCTAACATCATTATTAGCTAGTGGGACAATGTAATTCTTGACAAGGCAGAAAACAATTAAAATAATCAAACGTTCTACCACTTACCAAGATAACATTCCCTGTCTTTATCACTTTTGACACTATCCCAAGTAAACTGGTCCTGTCCACCTCTGTTTCCTCCTCTTGGAACGTAGTACATTTTGCAAATTTGTGACGATAAGTGTTGGATATGCTTCAAGCAAAATTTCACAGTCCTGTTCAAAATTGAGCTACTTTTGGCGACCAATAAGACTTCCGGTCCGCGACCATTAAGACTTCCGTCGTCTGCTACGGGTGAGAACAATAGAATATGGTGCTACGGTGTCTTCAAAAAAGCAAATGAGAATTTAAAGCGTTAAGTGTAAAAATAAAGAGACAAGAAGTGGAATAAAAAATACATTACGTGGCACTTATGAGAAAAACGAAGCTGGATCATTTAAAGGATCTATGTATGTCTTTACTTGATATATAAAAAACGTAAAAACAATCTTTTACTTCCGTAGAGATGATGAACATGTGCGTGATATGCCTGTTTGAGCTCGGATTTTCTTGATAAATGATAAACCTTGGAAGATTTAATGAAAATGGCCATAACTCTTCCAAAAATGTCGGGGCTTTTAAACCAATCGCATGACACTTTAACTAACTAATAAATAGTATGAGGTCAAAGCTGAATAGTTGCTCTTTATCCCCATATAGGTGCCATGTCGGAACTTTTTGATTGGGTCTTACTGTTGCAGTTTGAATTCAGGGTTAAAACCGGCATATTACGCACCGCATGCGTAGGATTTTCCGAAAATGGCCATAACTCTTTAAAAATGTAGGGGCTTTTAAACCCATTACATGACACTTTAACTAACTAATAAATAGTATGAGGTCAAAGCTGAATAGTTGCTCTTTATCCCCATATAGGTGCCATGTCGGAACTTTTTGATTCAGTCTTACTGTTGCAGTTTGAAGTTTGGGCTCAAACCGACATATTACGCACGGCATTCACCAGAATTACCGAAAATGGCGATAACTCTCCCAAAAATGTCGGGGCTTTTAAACCTATCGCATGACACTTTAACTAGCTCGTTATTTATATGAGGTAAAAGCTGAATAACTGCTCTTTACCCCCATATAGGTCCCATGTCGGAACTTTTTGTCTGGGTCTTACTGTTTCAGTTTGAATATAGGGCTCAAACCGACATATTACGCACGGCATTCACCAGATTTACCGAAAATGGCCATAACACTTCCAAAAATGTCGCGGCTTTTAAACCTATCGCATGACACTTTAACTAGCTCGTTATTTATATGAGGTAAAAGCTGAATAACTGCTCTTTACCCCCATATAGGTCCCATGTCGGAACTTTTTGTTTGGGTCTTACTGTTTCAGTTTGAATATAGGGCTCAAACCGACATATTACGCACGGCATTCACCAGATTTACCGAAAATGGCCATAACTCTTCCAAAAATGTCGGGGCTTTTAAACCCATCGCATGACACTTTAACTAACTAATAAATAGTATGAGGACAAAGCTGAATAGTTGCTCTTTATCCCCATATAAGTGCCATGTCGGAACTTTTTGATTGGGTCTTACTGTTGCAGTTTGAAGTTTGGGCTCAAACCGGCTTTTACGCACGGTATTCACCAGATTTACCGAAAATGGCCATAACTCTTCCAAAAATTTCGGGGCTTTTAAACCTATCGCATGACACTTTAACTAGCTTATGAGTTATATGAGGTCAAAGCTGAATAATTGTTCTTTACCCCCATATAGTTGCCATGTCGGAACTTTTTGATTTAATCTTGCTGTTGCCATTTGAATTCAGGGCTCAAACCGGCATATTACGCACCGCATGCGTAGGATTTACCGAAAATGGCCATAACTCTTCCAACAATGTCGGGGCTTTTAAACCTATCGCATGACACTTTAACTAACTAATAAATAGTATGAGGTCAAAGCTGAATAGTTGCTCTTTATCACCATATAGGTGCCATGTCGGAACTTTTTGATTGGGTCTTACTGTTGCAGTTTGAATTCAGGGCTCAAACCGGCATATTACGCACCGCATGCGTAGGATTTACCGAAAATGGCCATAACTCTTCCAACAATGTCGGGGCTTTTAAACCCATCGCATGACACTTTAACTAACTAATAAATAGTATGAGGACAAAGCTGAATAGTTGCTCTTTATCCCCATATAAGTGCCATGTCGGAACTTTTTGATTCAGTCTTACTGTTGGAGTTTGAAGTTTGGGCTCAAACCGGCATTTCGGCCAATTTATGCACGGCATTATCAAAATTTTCCGAGAACGGCCATAACTCTTCCAAAAATGTCAGGGCTTTTAATCCCATCGCATGACACTTTAACTAACTAATAAATAGTATGAGGTCAAAGCTGAATAGTTGCTCTTTATCACCATATAGGTGCCATGTCGGAACTTTTTGATTGGGTCTTACTGTTGCAGTTTGAATTCAGGGTTTGAATTCCGTGCGTAATATGCCGGTCTGAGCCCTAAATTCAAATTGCAACAGTAAGACTAAATCAAAAAGTTCCGACATGGGACCTATATGGGGGTAAAGAGCAACTATTCAGCTTTGACCTCATGTAAATCATGAGCTAGTTAAAGTGTCATGCGATAGGTTTACAAGCCCCTACTTTTTTTGAAGGGTTATGGCCATTTTCGGTAAATCTGGTGAATACCGTATGCCGGTTTGAGCCCAAACTTCAAACTGCAACAGTAAGACTGAATCAACAAGTTCCGACATGGCACCTATATGGGGGTAAAGAGCAATTATTCAGCTTTTACCTCAGATAAATCATGAGCTAGTTAAAGTGTCGTGCGATAGTTTTTAAGGCCCTGACATTTTTGGAAGAGTTTTGGCCATTTTCGGTAAATCTGGTGAATACCGTGCGTAATATGCCGGTTTGAGCCCTATATTCAAACTGCAACAGTAAGACTGAATCAAAAAGTTCCGACATGAGACCTATATGAGGGTAAAGAGCACTTATTCAGCTTTGACCTCATACTATTTATTAGCTAGTTAAAGTGTCATGCGATGGGTTTAAAAGCCCTGACATTTTTGGAAGAGGTATGGGCGTTCTCGGTAAATTCTGATAATGCCGTGCGTAAATTGGCCGAAATGCCGGTTTGAGCCCAAACTTCAAACTGCAACAGTAAGACTGAATCAAAATGTTCCGACATGGCACCTATATGGGGGTAAAGAAAAAATATTCAGCTTTGACCTCATACTATTTACTAGTTAGTTAAAGTGTCATGCGATAGGTTTAAAAGCCCCGACATTGTTGGAAGAGTTATGGCCATTTTCGGTAAATCCTACGCATGCGGTGCGTAATATGCCAGTTTGAGCCCTAAATTCAAACTGCAACAGTAAGACTAAATCAAAAAGTTCCGACATGGGACCTATATGGGGGTAAAAAGCAACTACTCAGCTTTGACCTCATATAAATCATGAGCTAGTTAAAGTGTCATGCGATACTTTTCAAAGCCCCGACATTTTCAGAAGAGTCATGGCCATTTTTGGTTAATTCTGATAATGCCGTGCGTAATATGCCGGTCTGAGCCCTAAATTCAAATTGCAACAGTAAGATTGAATCAAAAAGTTCCGACATGGGACCTATATGGGGGTAAAGAGAAACTATTCAGCTTTCACCTAACATAAATCATGAGCTAGTTAAAGTGTCATGCAATAGTTTTTAAGGCCCCTACATTTTTCAAAGAGTTATGGCCGTTCTCGGTAAATTCTGATAATGCCGTGCGTAAATTGGCCGAGATGCCGGTTTGAGCCCAAACTTCAAACTGCAACAGTAAGACTGAATCAAAAAGTTCCGACATGGCACCTATATGGGGATAAAGAGCAACTATCCAGCTTTGACCTCATACTATTTATTAGTTAGTTAAAGTGTCATGCGATAGGTTTAGAAGCCCCTACTTTTTTGGAAGAATTATGGCAATTTTCGGTATATCTTGTGAATACCGCGCGTTATATGCCGGTTTGAGCCCTCTATTTAAAGTGAAACAGTAAGACCCAATCAAAAAGTTCCGACATGGGACCTATATGGGGATAAAGAGCAACTATTCAGCTTTGACCACATACTATTTATTAGTTAGTTAAAGTGTCATGCGATAGGTTTAGAAGCCCCTACATTTTTGGAAGAGTTATGGCAATTTTCGGTAAATCTTGTGAATACCGCGCGTCATATGCCGGTTTGAGCCCTATATTCAAACTGCAACAGTAAGATTGAATCAAAAAGTTCCGACATGGGACCTATATGGGGGTAAAGAGCAACTATTCAGCTTTCACCTAAAATAAATCATGAGCTAGTTAAAGTGTCATGCGATAGTTTTTAAGGCCCCTACATTTTTCAAAGAGTTATGGCCGTTCTCGGTAAATTCTGATAATGCCGTGCGTAAATTGGCCGAGATGCCGGTTTGAGCCCAAACTTCAAACTGCAACAGTAAGACTGAATCAAAAAGTTCCGACATGGGACCTATATGGGGATAAAGAGCAACTATTCAGCTTTGACCTCATACCATTTATTAGGTAGTTAAAGTGTCATGCGATAGGTTTAGAAGCCCCTACTTTTTTGGAAGAGTTATGGCAATTTTCGGTAAATCTGGTGAATGCCGTGCGTAATTCAAACTGCAACAGTAAGATTAAATCAAAAAGTTCCGACATGGGACTTATATGGGGGTAAAGAGCAACTATTCAGCTTTTACCTCATATAAATCATGAGCTAGTTAAAGTGTCATGTGATAGTTTTTAAGGCCCCTACATTTTTTAAAGAGTTACGGCCATTTTCGGTAAATTAAAAAATTCAAACTGCAACAGTAAGATTGAATCAAAAAGTTCCGACATGGGACCTATATGGGGGTAAAGAGCAACTATTTAGCTTTGACCTCATACTATTTATTAGTTAGTTAAAGTGTCATGCGATAGTTTTTAAAGCCCCTATATTTTTGGAAGAGTTATGGCCATTTTCGGTAAATCTTGTGAATGCCGTGCGTAATTCAAACTGCAACAGTAAGATTAAATAAAAAAAGTTCCGACATGGGACTTATATGGGGGTAAAGAGCAACTATTCAGCTTTTACCTCATATAAATCATGAGCTAGTTAAAGTGTTATGCGATAGTTTTTAAAGCCCCTACATTTTTGGAAGAATTACACGTGTTGCCCCCGGGGGGGGGGGGGGGGGGGGGCACTCACATACATTGCTGGTACGGGGACGTGCCGCTTTGAAGACCCCCTTTTTGAGACCTCGATATCCGTTCTTTAGATGCTCTATATCCTACGCATGGGGAAAGTTCCGCGAAAGTTCCGCTCCTTAGCCTCGCCGCTGTGCCCCTCCCTCCGTTCCCCAGACGGTCCGCGGCTTGCGTGCAGCTTGCTACGCTTCAACAGCAACCCGGCCGCCCGACCCGCCGGCCGAGCAAGCTGCAAGAAACCCCTGGCGTAAACACAACGCGTCGCACGTGCAGCGAGGATCGCTCTGTAGACCCTGTTTTTCACAATGCCGCGCGGTATATTTTTAGTTCCTAAGACCCCACATTTTACGCGGATTTTACCCTTGTAGTCAGTTCCTTAGACCCCCATTTCAGGGTTTCGTGAGGCACACCCCCAGCAAAATATAATTTGAGTGCCCCCCCCCCCCCCCCCCCCGGGGTGTTGCCATTGTCCTTTTATATGTCGCGCGTAAATTGGCCCGGTATACTTGCGAAGACCGTGCGTAATATGGCGGTATGAGCCCTGGGTTCAAACTGAAGTAATAAGACCCAATAACAAAGTTCCAACATGCCACCTATATGAGAGTAAAGAGTAAATGTTCAGCTTTCATTTGATATCAGTTGTACATTAGTGAAAGTGTCATTTGATAGTATTTACAGCCTCGACATCTTTCAAAATGTGGGTCAAATTTACGAACATGCACGTCCTACGAATTCCGTGCGTAAATAGACCATTACGCAGGTATCAAATTTGGAACTGTAAGATTTTAACAAAACGTTCTGGCAAGTAATCTATATCAAAATAAAGAGGAAATCCTAAGCTTTCATCTCATATAATTGTTATTCTTTTTACATGCCGTACAATTATCTTACAATCACTTTTATCTCCTTACAGAGATCGTGAAAATATTTTTTTCCTTTTGTGTTTGACCCTTCGGACACCATAATCCCCCCTTATTGGTCGCGGCTCATTTGCATACTATTGGTCGCCAGTTTCAAGGAGCGAAATTCTGTTCAAACATTTAAAATAATTTCGCTCCTTGAAACTGGCGACCAATAGTATGCAAATGAGCCGCGACCAATAAGGGGGGATTATGGTGTCCGAAGGGTCAAACACAAAAGGAAAAAAATATTTTCACGATCTCTGTAAGGAGATAAAAGTGATTGTAAGATAATCGTACGGCATGTAAAAAGAATAACAATTATATGAGATGAAAGCTTAGGATTTCCTCTTTATTTTGATATAGATCGATTGCCAGAACGTTTTGTTATGATCTTACTGTTCCAAATTTGATACCTGCGTAATGGTCTATTTACGCAAGGAATTCGTTGGACGTGCATGTTCGTCAATTTGACCCACATTTTGAAAGATGTCGAGGCTGTAAAAACTATCAAATGACACTTTCACTAATGTAAAACTGATATCAAATGAAAGCTGAACATGTACTCTTTTCTCTCATATAGGTGGCATGTTGGAACTTTGTTATTGGGTCTTATTACTTCAGTTTGAACCCAGGGCTCATACCGCCATATTACGCACGGTCTTCGCAAGTATACCGGGCAAATTTACGCGCGACATAAACAGGACAATGGCAACACGGGAAATTCTTTCAAAAATGTAGGGGCTTTAAAAACTATTGCATAACACTTTAACTAGCTCATGATTTATATGAGGTAAAAGCTGAATAGTTGCTCTTTACCCCCATATAAGTCCCATGTCGGAACTTTTTGATTCAATCTTACTGTTGCAATTTGAAGTTTGGGCTCAAACCGGCACATTACGCACGGTATTCACCAGATTTACCGAAAATGGCCACAACTCTTCCAAAAATGTCGGGGCTTTAAAAACTATCGCATGACACTTTAACTAACTAATAAATAGTATGAGGTCAAAGCTGAATAGTTGTTCTTTACCCCCATATAAGTCCCATGTCGGAACTTTTTGATTCAGTCTTACTGTTGCAGTTTGAAGTTTGGGCTCAAACCGGCATTTCGGCCAATTTACGCACGGCATTATCAGAATTTACCGAGAACGGCCATACCTCTTCCAAAAATGTAAGGGTTTTAAACCTATCGCGTGACACTTTAACTAGCTCGTTATTTATATGAGGTCAAAGCTGAATAGTTGCTCTTTACCCCCATATAGGTCCCATGTCGGAACTTTTTGATTCAATCTTACTGTTGCAGTTTGAATATAGGGCTCAAACCGGAATATGACGCACGGTATTCACAAGATCTACCGAAAATTGCCATAACTCTTCCAAAAATGTAGGGGCTTCTAAACCTATCGCATGACACTTTAACTAACTAATAAATAGTATGAGGTCAAAGCTGAATAGTTGCTCTTTACCCCCATATAGGTCCCATGTCGGAACTTTTTGATTCAATCTTACTGTTGCAGTTTGAATATTGGGCTCAAACCGGAATATGACGCACGGTATTCACAAGATCTACCGAAAATTGCCATAACTCTTCCAAAAATGTAGGGGCTTCTAAACCTATCGCATGACACTTTAACTAACTAATAAATAGTATGAGGTCAAAGCTGAATGGTTGCTTTTTATCCCCATATAGGTCTCATGTCGGAACTTTTTGATTTAGTCTTACTGTTGCAGTTTGAAGTTTGGGCTCAAACCGGCATCTCGGCCAATTTACGCACGGCATTATCAGAATTTACCGAGAACGGCCATACCTCTTCCAAAAATGTAAGGGTTTTAAACCTATCGCATGACACTTTAACTAGCTCATTATTTATATGAGGTGAAAGCTGAATAGTTGCTCTTTACCCCCATATAGGTCCCATGTCGGAACTTTTTGATTCAATCTTACTGTTGCAGTTTGAATATAGGGCTCAAACCGGCATATTACGCACGGTATTCACAAGATCTACCGAAAATTGCCATAACTCTTCCAAAAATGTAGGGGCTTCTAAACCTATCGCATGACACTTTAACTAACTAATAAATAGTATGAGGTCAAAGCTGAATAGTTGCTCTTTACCCCCATATAGGTCCCATGTCGGAACTTTTTGATTCAATCTTACTGTTGCAGTTTGAATATAGGGCTCAAACCGGAATATGACGCACGGTATTCACAAGATCTACCGAAAATTGCCATAACTCTTCCAAAAATGTAGGGGCTTCTAAACCTATCGCATGACACTTTAACTAACTAATAAATAGTATGAGGTCAAAGCTGAATGGTTGCTTTTTATCCCCATATAAGTCCCATGTCGGAACTTTTTGATTCAATCTTACTGTTGCAGTTTGAATATAGGGCTCAAACCGGCATATTACGCACGGCATTATCAGAATTTACCGAAAATGGCCAAAACTCTTCCAAAAATGTCGGGGCTTTTAAACCTATTGCATGACACTTTAACTAGCTCATTATTTATATGAGGTGAAAGCTGAATAGTTGCTCTTTACCCCCATATAGGTCCCATGTCGGAACTTTTTGATTCAATCTTACTGTTGCAGTTTGAATATAGGGCTCAAACCGGCATATTACGCACGGCATTATCAGAATTTACCGAAAATGGCCAAAACTCTTCCAAAAATGTCGGGGCTTCTAAACCTATCGCATGACACTTTAACTAGCTCATTATTTATATGAGGTCAAAGCTGAATAGTTGCTCTTTACCCCCATATAGGTCCCATGTCGGAACTTTTTGATTCAATCTTACTGTTGCAGTTTGAATATAGGGCTCAAACCGGCATATTACGCACGGCATTATCAGAATTTACCGAAAATGGCCAAAACTCTTCCAAAAATGTCGGGGCTTTTAAACCTATCGCATGACACTTTAACTAGCTCATTATTTATATGAGGTGAAAGCTGAATAGCTGTTCTTAATCCCCATATAGGTCTCATGTCGGAACTTTTTGATTCAATCTTACTGTTGCAGTTTGAATTCGGGGCTCAGACCGGCATATTACGCACGGCATTATCAGAATTTACCGAAGATGGCCATAACTCTTCCAAAAATGTAGCGGCTTCTAAACCTATCGCATGACACTTTAACTAACTAATAAATAGTATGTAGTAAAAGCTGATATATTGCTCTTTATCCCCATATAGATGCCATGTCGGAACTTTTTGATTCAGTCTTACTGTTGCAGTTTGAAGTTTGGGCTCAAACCGGCATTTCGGCCAATTTACGCACGACATTATCAGAATATACCGAGAACGGCGTAATATGCCGGTTTGAGCCCTATATTGAAACTGCAACAGTAAGATTGAATCAAAAAGTTCCGACATGGGACCTATATGGGGGTAAAGAGCAACTATTCACCTTCTACCTCATACTATTTATTAGTTTGTTAAAGTGTCATGCGATAGGTTTAGAAGCCCCTACATTTTTGGAAGAGTTATGGCAATCTTCGGTAAATCTGGTGAATACCATGCGTCATATGCCGGTTTGAGCCCTATATTCAAACTGAAACAGTAAGATTGAATCAAAAGGTTCCGACAAGGGACCTATATGGGAGTAAAAAGCAACTATTCAGCTTTGACCTCATGTAAATCATAAGCTAGTTAAAGTGTCATGCGATAGGTTTAAAAGCCCCGACATTTTTGGATGAGTTATGGCCATTTTCGATAAATTCTGATAATGCCGTGCGTAATATGCCGGTCTGAGCCCTAAATTCAAATTGCAACAGTAAGTCTAAATCAAAAAGTTCCGACATGGGACCTATATGGGGATAAAGAACAATTATTCAGCTTTGACCTTATACTATTTATTAGTTAGTTAATGTGTCATGCGATGGGTTAAAAAGCCCCGACATTTTTGAAAGAGTTCTGGCCATTTTCGAAAAATCCTACGCATGCGGTGCGTAATATGCCGGTTTGAGCCCAAACTTCAAACTGCAACAGTAAGAATGAATCAAAAAGTTCCGAAATGGCACCTATATGGGGATAAAGAGCAACTATTGAGCTTTGACCTCATACTATTTATTAGTTAGTTAAAGTGTCATGCGATATGTTTAAAAGCCCCGACATTTTTGGAAGAGTTATGGCCATTTTCAGTAAATCTTGGGAATACCGTGCGTGATATACCTGTTTGAGCCCGGATTTCAAAATGAAACAGTAAGATCTAGAAAAAAAGTTTCGACATGCCACCTATTTGAGATTGTACATCAACTAATTAGCTTTCATGTGATATAAATCATAAGTTAGTTTAAGTGTCATACGATAGTTCAAGAGGTATTAACATTGTTAGAGGAATTACGAGTAATCTCGGTTTATCCTGTGAATGCTGTGCATAAATTGGCCGAAATGCCGGTTTCAGCCCATATTTCAAATTGGAACAGTAAGATCCAGTCAAAGTGTTCCGACATGCCACCTATATGAGAGTGTAGAGCAATTATTCTGCTTTTACCCGGTATAAATCATTAGTTAGTTTAAGTTTCAAATGATAGTGGTAAAGGCCCTGGATTTTGATAAGGACTACACGCCTTCTTCTTTAGGGCATGGCCGATGCGCCGCCTATATCGTTTTCCAAGTTGGATTTGTTCATCTTCTATACGGAAGAAAAATATTGTTTTTACGTTTTTTATATATCAAGTAAAGACATACATAGATCCTTTAAATGATCCAGCTTCGTTTTTCTCATAAGTGCCACGTAATGTATTTTTTATTCCACTTCTTGTGTCTTTATTTTTACACTTAACGCTTTAAATTCTCATTTGTTTTTTTGAAGACACCGTAGCACCGAATTCTATTGTTCTCACCCGTAGCAGACGACGGAAGTCTTAATGGTCGCGGACCGGAAGTCTTATTGGTCGCCAAAAGTAGCTCAATAAAAAATTTATCTGATTTTTAAAAAAATATTTCCCCTAAATTTTGAAATCAATAAATTGTAAATTCTTATTAAGTCATGATTTTGTTTTGATATTTCTTTAATATAATAGTTTAAGTTTATAAATAATTTATGATGGAAAATAAATTAAAACAGTTGATATCATTTTCGCTGCACTATTAAATGTACCACTGCATCAGGATTCCAATATACGTTGCATGTGCAGCGAAAGCATATGTTCATGTACAATCGAAAATCCAACACGAAATTTGGAAAGCAAAATGGAAGGAGAATTTGAGAAAGCCACAGCTCTTCTCTCGACAGATCCAACTGGGGCAATAACTCTCTTCCATAGTATTGGTAAGTTGTACGTTTTGTTTTGTTGTAGAAATAGAACAAGTCTACGTGTGAGTGCCCAAAACGAATGATTAAAATGATGAATTGCTATTTGCTGTGTCATGCACGCACAACCCACTTACGACATTTGTAATGATGTGGGACTGAAGCATAGCAAAAGAGTGGCTGAAGTTAATGCTACACATGTCACAGTTGCTTTAAAAACAATTATGCGGGTGCCTCAAACCAACCCCCGGAAAGAGTTCCATATGCATCCCCCATATTTTTTTTTTTGATTAGCCTACTGTCTAAAAGAGGGTGATTCTTTTGATGGGGGATGAGTAAAAAATGGGGGGAGGTATTTTTTGGGGGTTAAAAGTGAAAAATAAAAAAATTAAAAATAAATAAATGAGCGTTAAAAAGTCAATTACGGATGTGTTTGCCTCTCTCTTTGTCTCTCTCTCTATCTCTCTCTCTTTTCCCATCCTTCACTTTCTCTAGATCTCCCCATTACATGGTACCTCATATTATTTGCCAAGTCACATTTCATACACACATTCACTTAGGAAGTCAAATTTCAAACCTTGCAAAACTCCGCTATTGGATTTGATCTCCGATCGTTGAGTTGTTAGTCCTTAGCCTTCTCCACTAGACCAGGTAGACGAGATGAGAGCCTAGGGTGTTGTAAGCTATTAGTCATTTATTGTATGTGTTAATTCGTTAGTGTCGTAGAGGGCGTTATCACGATTACTCACGTACAGTCGCTAAGTAAAATGCTTTGGCACATATTTTACGAATTTGAACTCTAAACCTAACCCTGACCCTAACCCTAACCCTAAACCTAACCCTGACCCTAAACCTAAACCTGACCCTAACCCTAACCCTAGACAATTCCTTAGCCGGTGCATTAGCACCCGTCATTAGCTAGGCGCTAGCCTAGCTGAGCCCCGAGCCGAGCCGGGCTAGCCCCGGGAGTCTATGCGGCTAGCTACCCGTGACGTTTAACCCTAAACCTAACCCTAAAACTAACTCTAAACCTAATTTTTGTCACTTCCCCCTCCTAATTATGCTATATTATGATGATATAAAATTATGTATATATATATATATTTTAAAAAAATTTTTATGGGGGGGTGCATATGGAACTCTTGCCCAACCCCCTAGTTTTCATTCATTTTTTCATACCAAGATGATCACCTAAAATACTGAAATTTTGATCATTAACAATATCATATAGGGCTAGACTAACAGCAGGTATGGCTTTGCCTTTGAGTTTGACTGAGTCAGTTCAGTTAACTTTGTCTTTGAGTTTGACTGTATTTTAATTTCAGACAAAGGGTCTATTTCTGCATTAGAATGCCAGCGACATCTGATTTAGAACTCACGTTAGCGCTAATGATGCTAAACCGATTCTCGAAGAGACTGCTAAGCGGGATATTAGTTACATCTCGTGTATCGATACCGGATCAGAGTTTTCAGACAAATTGATGGCCTTTCTCACTCTGCAATAATTGATAAAATAGCAGGTTGAAATAATTATGATTTTGTTAAAAATGTGGCCAAGTATTGTTTAAACGTTCATTAAGCTATGGCTTGATGTATAACGCATCACTTTTGTGAAGATTGGTGTGCTATTATTAATCTCTCATTTCCTTCTGTTAAATCAATTCATTGGAGTGATGTTAAACAGGCAAACCCCTTTCCCCGCCACAGCTGATTTTATGCTTAGCCAATTCTGACAAAATGCAGCAGAAATGTTATCATAGAATGCATAATGCAAATTTATTCTTTTTTCACAGTCCTAATTACGCAACTCAGCTTTCCATAAGTCACTAATGTCTAAGGATTGTCCGATCGTGAACAATAGATGCGACAGGGTCCGAGCAGTTCCAGCATTTAGAGCTGAGGTTAGAGTTGTAATAGCTTTGAGAATCACCTCAGTGCTAACTATCAGAGTTAGAGCTGAGGTTACAGTTGTCATTATGTCGAAAAAACGCGCCAAAGTTAAACATAAAATCAGATAAAGATTTGGAGAAATGATACAAATTGGTCTCTTTGATACCTTTTGAGTTTTGCTTGTAAAATTCAGCATTACAAACGAGATATGTTGTGTTTTAAACACGTTCTTTAGAGTTGTATGAAAATTTGATTTGCAACTTTCTACTTTATGGATATCACCTTTCCCCAAATCAAAGGCAAGAAATGATAAAAGTGTAGATCTTCATTATCTCTCAATCCTGAATGTTCTTGTCCCTCTCCGGCCTTTTCAGTGAAGCACGAGGTTGACCTTAGCGATGAGGAAGGATGCAGGATCAAGGAGCAAAGCATCATGGACCTAGGCAAGCTGCTGGCCAAGACAAGACAGGCCGACGGTGAGGAGGACGGTCAAACTGGTCAACTTGGACTAAGAGACCACAAACCTATTTCTCTTGACTTTGATGCCCACAATTTTTTCATTTCTTTTTGCAAGTACCAATACATTTAACTTTTTTTAAGTAAATATACTACAGTATAGTAAAGAAAGAAAAATAATTATGTTTGTTTTCCACAATTGTTTATTATTTTTGCAACTATGTGTTTATAATTGCAACTATGTGTTTTAAGTTGTTATGTGAAATGAACATACTGCAGTTAAACAAGAAATGGGGTGTTTGTTATAATCAGGCAGTCTATATGTACAGGTAACTGAAAGTCAGGTTTCAATGAGAACCACCAGTCACTGATATCAAATGACTAGAATGAATTTATTGCTTCTGATATTGTGTCCATTTTGCAGAGCTGGGAGAGCTGATCAAATTCACCCGTCCGTTCCTAGCCATGGTCAGCAAGGCGAAGGCAGCAAAGCTTGTGCGAGGATTGGTAGATCTCTTTCTTGACATGAACGCTGGCACAGGCAAAGAGGTGAGTTCTGGTCGTCTCTTGGAGAACAGCAAATGCAGAGATATCAACTTTTTTTCTACACTCTAGTATAGTCTTAGTTTTGCCCATCTGTGTATGTTAAACATATTTGTTTGTGGAAATGAGTTAATTTTGATTTAAATTAAATTATTGGCATCTGTGGTAATGGAAGGACAATTTTTTATCAATTTTTTTTTTTAATTTGGTTCTGTATTTTCATAAATTGAATGAATTGGATTACTCAAAGTCTGTAAAAAGGGCTTTTGAGTTGTTTGACTGTCAATTATTGATTCATATAGAAACAGTCTTGAACTCCATTGGGTGTCTATTCATGAGGTTGATCTTGAACCATGGATGTTTGTGTCCTCTGTCGTGGTAAACAGAATAGAGTTTATATAGAAACTCTCTGTGTGCCACCCAATCTTCAGCACAATGAGATTTGTGTTTATAATTTGTGCAAAAATGCATCAATTGTGCACAAAGAGTTCAAAATGGCAAAGTTTGTTTTTTCAAATGGTATGCATTTCAAGCAATATCTCTTTTTATAGAAGATATACAATAACTTTTGTTTTTATCTTTTATCCCCTCTGTCCCTTTTTCTCTATTTCTTTGTTTCTCCCTCTCTTTCTTTCACCCCCTTTCTGCATTGCTGTGTTTTGTCCCTCTGTTTTCTCTGTTTCAGACTGAATTATGTTTAGAATGTATAGACTGGGCCACCAATGAAAAGAGAGTATTTCTGCGTCAGGCCTTGGAATCAAGACTGATTGCCCTGTATTTTGACAACAAAAAGTACACAGATGCACTTGGTGTAGGTGAGTATATTGTGTTTTTCCACCTGTTTCTTTTCAAATGTCTTTATGCCTTCATCACGAAGTGGCTTCCTCTTTCTCTTTTTCTTCTTCATTTTTTTTTCTTATTGTGTATGTGTAAGTCAGCTACATATCCCCACTTGTCTCCTAGAGTACTCTACATTGTACTATCAAAGCATACTTGATAAATGTAGAATTATCTGATTGTATACACAACTCTGCTTTAATTCACAAGTGGCTAGATGTAACCTACCATAAGTTTAAATCCCGAGCAATTGACTCCCAGTTTTATGAATGCCAAAAGTCAGCTTCCTGTTCCTTCTATCATTTCAAGATGAATCCTTCTTGGATTCATAATCATTGTTTAGAGACACTCCATTTGTCTTGTAGTGTCCCTCCTACCATTAAACTTTGAGAGTTAATGCTGTCTTTGTTTGTGTCTAGGTTCCCGTCTGCTGAAAGAGCTAAAGAAGCTGGATGACAAGGCCCTGCTTGTGGAAGTCCAGCTCCTGGAGAGCAAGGTCTACCATGCTCTCAGTAACCTCCCCAAGGCAAGGTAAGCTTGCAGACTATTACCTACCACGCTCTCAGTAACCTCCCCAAGGCAAGGTAAGCTTGCAGACTATTCCCTACCACACTCTCAGTAACCTCCCCAAGACAAGGTAAGCTTGCAGACCATTACCTACCACACTCTCAGTAACCTTCCCAAGACAAGGTAAGCTTGCAGACTATTAACTACCACACTCTCAGTAACCTCCCAAGGCAAGGTAAGCTAGCAGACCATTACCTACCACACTCTCAGTAACCTTCCCAAGGCAAGGTAAGCTTGCAGACCATTACCTACCACATTCTCAGTAACCTCCCCAAGGCAAAGTAAGCTTGGAGATGATAACCTACCACACTCTCAGTAACCTCCCCAAGGCAAGGTAAGCTTGCAGACCATTACCTACCACACACTCAGTAACCTCCCCAAGGCAAGGTAAGCTTGCAGACCATTACCTACCACACTCTCAGTAACCTTCCCAAGGCAAGGTAAGCTTGCAGACCATTACCTACCACACTCTCAGTAACCTTCCCAAGGCAAGGTAAGCTTGCAGACCATTACCTACCACACTCTCAGTAACCTCCCCAAGGCAAAGTAAGCTTGGAGATGATAACCTACCACACTCTCAGTAACCTTCCCAAGGCAAGGTAAGCTTGCAGACCATTACCTACCACATTCTCAGTAACCTCCCCAAGGCAAAGTAAGCTTGGGGATGATAACCTACCATACTCTCAGTAACCTTCCCAAGGCAAGGTAAGCTTGCAGACCATTACCTACCACACTCTCAGTAACCTCCCCAAGGCAAGGTAAGCTTGCAGACCATTACCTACCACATTCTCAGTAACCTCCCCAAGGCAAAGTAAGCTTGGAGATGATAACCTACCACACTCTCAGTAACCTCCCCCGGGCAAGGTAAGCTTGCAGACCATTACCTACCACACTCTCAGTAACCTCCCCAAAACAAGGTAAGCTTGCAGACCATTACCTACCACACTCTCAGTAACCTTCCCAAGGCAAGGTAAGCTTGCAGACCATTACCTACCACACTCTCAGTAACCTCCCCAAGGCAAGGTAAGCTTGCAGACCATTACCTACCACACTCTCAGTAACCTCCCCAAGGCAAGGTAAGCTTGCAGACCATTACCTACCACACTCTCAGTAACCTCCCCAAGGCAAGGTAAGCTTGCAGACCATTACCTACCACACTCTCAGTAACCTTCCCAAGGCAAGGTAAGCTTGCAGACCATTACCTACCACACTCTCAGTAACCTCCCCAAGGCAAGGTAAGCTTGCAGACCATTACCTACCACACTCTCAGTAACCTCCCCAAGGCAAGGTAAGCTTGCAGACCATTACCTACCACACTCTCAGTAACCTCCCCAGGGCAAGGTAAGCTTGCAGACCATTATCTACCACACTCTCAGTAACCTTCCCAAGGCAAGGTAAGCTTGCAGACCATTACCTACCACATTCTCAGTAACCTCCCCAAGGCAAAGTAAGCTTGGGGATGATAACCTACCACACTCTCAGTAACCTCCCCAGGGCAAGGTAAGCTTGCAGACCATTACCTACCACACTCTCAGTAACCTCCCCAAGGCAAGGTACGCTTGCAGACCATTACCTACCACATTCTCAGTAACCTCCCCAAGGCAAAGTAAGCTTGGGGATGATAACCTACCACACTCTCAGTAACCTTCCCAAGGCAAGGTAAGCTTGCAGACCATTACCTACCACACTCTCAGTAACCTCCCCAAGGCAAGGTAAGCTTGCAGACCATTACCTACCACACTCTCAGTAACCTCCCCAAGGCAAGGTAAGCTTGCAGACCATTACCTACCACACTCTCAGTAACCTTCCCAAGGCAAGGTAAGCTTGCAGACCATTACCTACCACACTCTCAGTAACCTCCCCAAGGCAAGGTAAGCTTGCAGACCATTACCTACCACACTCTCAGTAACCTCCCCAAGGCAAGGTAAGCTTGCAGACCATTACCTACCACACTCTCAGTAACCTCCCCAAGGCAAGGTAAGCTTGCAGACCATTACCTACCACACTCTCAGTAACCTTCCCAAGGCAAGGTAAGCTTGCAGACCATTACCTACCACACTCTCAGTAACCTTCCCAAGGCAAGGTAAGCTTGCAGACCATTACCTACCACATTCTCAGTAACCTCCCCAAGGCAAAGTAAGCTTGGGGATGATAACCTACCACACTCTCAGTAACCTCCCCAGGGCAAGGTAAGCTTGCAGACCATTACCTACCACACTCTCAGTAACCTCCCCAAGGCAAGGTACGCTTGCAGACCATTACCTACCACATTCTCAGTAACCTCCCCAAGGCAAAGTAAGCTTGGGGATGATAACCTACCACACTCTCAGTAACCTTCCCAAGGCAAGGTACGCTTGCAGACCATTACCTACCACATTCTCAGTAACCTCCCCAAGGCAAAGTAAGCTTGGGGATGATAACCTACCACACTCTCAGTAACCTCCCCAGGGCAAGGTAAGCTTGCAGACCATTACCTACCACACTCTCAGTAACCTTCCCAAGGCAAGGTAAGCTTGCAGACCATTACCTACCACACTCTCAGTAACCTCCCCAAGGCAAGGTAAGCTTGCAGACCATTACCTACCACACTCTCAGTAACCTTCCCAAGACAAGGTAAGCTTGCAGACCATTACCTACCACACTCTGAGTAACCTCCCCAAGGCAAGGTAAGCTTGCAGACCATTACCTACCACATTCTCAGTAACCTTCCCAAGACAAGGTAAGCTTGCAGACCATTACCTACCACACTCTGAGTAACCTCCCCAGGGCAAGGTAAGCTTGCAGACCATTACCTACCACACTCTCAGTAACCTTCCCAAGGCAAGCTAAGCTTGCAGACCATTACCTGAAGGAAGTGCTTTCTCAAAAGGATATTATTAAACTGTTACAAGGTCTACAATGCCCTCATTAACTTCCCAAAGGTAAGGTATGCTCACAAGCTGTTACTATTGTCATGCCTTCGCATATTATTCAACCGTTCAAAGGTCTATCATGGTCTCAGTAACCTCCATAAGGCAAGGTATGCTTATTATTTCAAGGATATCTGTCTTTTCATATGATATCGTTAAAACTCTGTTGATGCTCTGTATAATGGATATGTTCATTCAAGCAGTGTGTCTTTTATGAAACTGACATGTTTGGTTTGGACAAAATACTTATTTTGTTACTTGCTAGAGCAAACTGCTTAATTTACAAGTTTTTTCTTTTCAGAGCTGCATTAACATCGGCAAGAACAACAGCCAATGCCATTTACTGTCCCCCGAAACTCCAGGCAGCCCTGGACATGCAATCAGGTAAGTCAAGCGATTGTAGGGGCACTGATGATATGTTTACTCTTTGTTTTCCTGTAATCTGGAAATAATATTCAGTATAATGCTCAGAACAGTGAGAGAAGTTGGATGGGTTCTCAGGGTGATTTAGCCCCAGCAGGGCAAGTTCCCTCATGAATAACAAAAGGCCCCTGTGGCAAATCATCTCCTTAAGGCTCTTAAGATCCTGGCTGTTGGTCTCAAGAGAAAAAAGTCATGAAATGGCGTCGTGAATGCTTTATGCGCAAAAAAGTTATCATGGTTTAGCCCCCCCCCCCCCCCCCCCCCCCCCCCGCTCCCAGTCTTTTTTAGGGTTAATGTATATCAAATATTAAAGTGTGTTTGTATCTGATTTGTGCTGCTTTTGCATCTGATAATAAAGACTCAGCTAGCATAAGAAATGCTGATATGGACATTCTTTTGACTGATAATTTCCATGCGTTTGGCATTTTTGGGCCACTTTGGTTTGCATGTGTCATTCATTTCATATGAAATCTAGATTAGCAAGACCCATGGCTGGCTGTATGCACTTGTTTGTGCCTCTGCCACAAAGTGGTCAGTTGCATTATGTTTCTGGATTGTCTGTTAGTCCGTCAGTCCGGATCTGAATTTTCTCAAACTCAAGAAAATTAAATGAGTAAATTCTGTTCATAGGCCAAGTCAAGTTTAAATGCAGATAAAGGGAGACTTACAGAAATCAAAGGAATGGTGAATCTGCAAATGTTTGGATATAGACCTGGGGTTTTCAGACACTTCCTTATGATGAATGAGCTGTTCAAAAATATAGCAAATGGATTTCACTCAATACATAAAATGTAGCCATTTTAGTATGCCATACCGTACCATGTTGTATGGATATAGCCCATAGTGAGGACATATATTTAGACTTTCACAGTACTCAATGACAATGTGTTAGTACTTGAAAGGACTATCAGGATATTCTCTCTGAATAGTTATAGAGGGGAAAGGTTAGTTTTAAAATCATACATCTCTCACTCCTCCCACAGGGGTCTTACACGCGGCAGATGAACGAGACTTCAAGACGGCCTTCTCGTACTTCTATGAAGCCTTTGAGGGCTATGACTCGGTGGATAACCCCAAGGCCATCGATGCCCTCAAGTACATGTTACTGGCCAAGATCATGCTGAACTGGTAAGTAGTGAAAAACATACACGGGGGCTCGGGGGATTAACTCTTAAAGTGCCATAGCGCTGCAAACACGCTATTGTTACGGTGCTTCATACACGCTAGCGCGCTATCGCTTGACTGCTTTGTTCAAGCAAGGGCGCTACCGTTCGAGTGCCAGAAGCGCCCTTGCTCGCATTCGTCATAGCAGTCATTGTTCATGCTCATTGCACTTGTACTTAATGCTTCGCACACGCTATTGTTCATCGCATCGCACGCACCAGCTAATCGGCTTCGGATTACGCATGTTTGTTTACACCTTTCAGATTGAATTTTCTTGAGTAATTTAGTGTTTTGTATTTGATATACAGGATGTACCTTATCACTCCCTCATGCAAATAAAGGAATAAAACACAGGATGTACATTGTGTACCCAATCGTTTCTAGTCAAGGCTTAGCCTATTTGTGGGGTCCAAGGGGGATATTTGTCACAAAATGCCAAATGGAAGTTACCATATAAACATACAACATTATGAATAAGATCTGAAAATAAAGAAGCATGTATGCAGTTCAACCGAATATAGGACAGAAATGACTTGAAAAGTACAGCTAAATGTTTATTATTAGTTTATAACAAAATAAGAAAGTCAGATCTCTGTACGAATGTGATATTATAATGAAGCTGATAGGATTTTCTACAACTTTAGTGTACACATTTTTCTGTAAAAGTGTATAAGTTTCAAAATATAGTGGTTCGAAAATGCCAACACAGAAAATGAAGCGCAACTAACGAGGACTCAAAATAAACTTGGCACAGGGCGGATTTGGGGCTGGCACAATGGGGATTAGCAGCGTGGCACTGGGCTCTGCGTTGGGGCAGGCTAAGAGTTAAGCAAATAAGAAGCCACATAAATAATAAAAAAATAGAGTCCACAACATGGTGCCGCGTGTCTGTTTCATGAGAACAGGCTTGAAAAGCTGTTTGGCTGGCAGCCTTTATCCTTATGAAGATATTGTTCTCATGTGGTAAAACACTTGTCTGTCCATTGTGAGTCTGTGAGTTTGATTGGATACATTACATGGATATTGAATTATACATACATATGCCTGTATTGCTCAGCTTTGCAGAATACTAACAAGTTTAAAGATTTGAGTATTGGCAGTCAGTTTGGGATACATAGAGACTAATAGGGACTTCACTAAATATTTGTTTTGTGAAACTCATAGATATGATGTCTTTATTATATTCATGTTTTCTTCTTTGGCGTGCCTCTGGTTCTCAGTGCCCATGTGATGAAATCATGTAGAAAAAATGGACTCCACGCATCAATGCACAAAATCATCTCTATGAGGAGTTTCTAGGAAGGATAGTCATATTGAGTGGACTTTGTTTTCATTTGCTTGCCCCTGTTATACAGTGCCGATGATGTCCAGTCCATAGTGAGTGGCAAGCTAGCCCTGCGACATGCCGGACCTAGCGTTGAAGCACTGAAGAGCATCGCCAACGCCAGCAAGAACAGATCCCTCTCAGAATTCCAAGCAGTGAGTTGCCTCTTGATGTACATGTTGAAACATGTTGACGTAGATACAAATTCCATAGAGCAGCTCTTTGGCAGGCACAGAGAGATTCCATCTGGGGTTTACTCTGTTGGGACAGTATGGGTCTCCAGGAACAAGCTCATTTCAAAATTGAGCAGCAAAATCTGAGATGGACAGTGCTGGAAGGTGTTGAAAAACTGTACAGAAGTTTGTAATTTTTATATTATTTTTCATATGGAGCAGCCCTGAATCTCGATTGTTGCCTTCATCTCATCACACTAGGCATTCTGGGCCACATATCAGAAAGAATGAATTGAAAATGATGGCAACTGTGCAATCAATTGCAAAAAACTCTTATATATCGCAAGTCCGAGCCAATGTACTATTTTTCTAACAATAAGTTAGAATATGCTAAAGTAGTTGATCTTTTGTTTTATGATTAGGCAAACTGGAAATTGCAACGTTTAGATAGTTACGATGAATTTAACACAAGGTACGATCAGTATCCATTGCAAGTTACACTCTTTGTCTATTGCAACTTCTTTGTGACATGGATTTACTCTTGACATCGATCATCCAATCTATTGTAACTCTTTGTGATACAGGCCTCTGAATTGGCAGCCAGCCATCTTGTCCTGTAGGACACTGAATCTGCCCATCTAAGTTTCCAGCTCCTACCCAATTAAGCTCTGTTTGTATGGTTTCTTTGCCTAGCATCTGCTCTTGTATAACAAGTCACCTTTGACTGAACAGCTCAGGAGGGTGTTTCACCAAGCTGTTCGTAAGCTACAAACGACTTTATGAACGACTGGTGATCCCTTCTTGTGCAAAATGCAATATCACACTCTGTTTACTGAGAATCTGACTTAGCACAAGAGGGGATCACCAGTCATTAGTAAAGTTGTTCATACTTACGAACAGCTTGGTGAAACACCACCCAGCTCTGATAAACCTGTATATGTGAGATGACTCACATGTATTATAGATGCTAACATTTGACAGTGACTTATAAAGAGTCAATGTGACATTTTGGAAACAGCAATTTAAGTATTAATTGAATGTGCTGATAGAGATTTAAGTTATTACTTTTCTGTCTTTATTTTGACTGTTTTTCATCTTTTCTGTTTTCGTCAGACCCTTCAAAAGTACCCTCAAGAACTTCAGGAGGACCCTATCATCAATGCACACCTTGCATCTCTCTATGACAATCTCCTCGAGCAAAATTTGTGCCGGATTATCGAGCCTTTCTCCCGCGTGCAAGTCTCACATGTAGCAAGCATCATTAAGCTGCCATTGGTGAGTTTGGTTTGATATTGCTGAATGAGATTAAAACTATAAGAAATTTGAGAAATAATTTGTTGTTATTGTTGTGAATTCATGGATAGAGTTCTTAAAATTCATTTTCTTTGTGGAGAAGAAGGACTTTAAAACATAGTTTTGCTATCTGTATACAATGAAACCCTCACAAATAAAAAGGATTATGCTTTGAAATAATCAATTTACTGTCACTGCATCAAAAATAGTGTGGCCCTTTTGCAGGTCAGTTTATCCAATTGTGTCATTGGAAGAAAATACTGTTTAAAACTTCCCTCTCAATAGTAGAACTGGAAACTACCTTCAAGTAGAATTACATAATTTTTATCTTTTAAGTTGAGTTTTGGACAGCCTATCTTTAACATTTCTGATTGCATTGACCCTCTATGTGCTCCTGGATAGGGTTTGTGTGTATGGCATATATCAAAACGCATCTATGGTGCATCAAGAGTTCATCTTATATCATGTCTCATCGACTGTTTACTTTCTCTAGGACCTGGTGGAGAGGAAACTCTCACAGATGATCTTGGACAAGAAATTTCATGGTGAGATGATTAAGGTCTTAATACTCATTAACTTTTCAAAAGTATTGCTTCTTGAATGCCTAATATTTGAATACTATTGATAATGCCATTCTTTACAATTACATGTAGAACCAGTTTAAAGGTTGTGTATCCTTTTGCAGGCTTAATATATGAAATTGTTTAACTACTATGGTATAAAGAAGCACATTCTGCTTTAGAACTTATTTACGAGTCCAATCCCTTATCTCTAGAGTTACAATTTATATAAGCGTAAGTCAAGTTGCCATCAATTGCAATCAGAGAGGGCCAAGTTACTGGTAATGAATAAATGATGATAGTAATTAATCCCCTCCCTTCTCCATTAATCTGCAGGTATCTTGGACCAAGGAGAGGGAGTGCTTATTGTGTTTGAGGAGCCCATTGTGGATCAGACGTACGAGATGGCGTTAGAAACCATCTCCAACATGGGCAAGGTGGTTGACGCCCTCTATCAGAAAACTAAGAAGCTGTACTAGACCACACACTCCTTCACTCCGACGTAAAGAACTCTATTAAGAGAGAAGCCTGAGCAGAAATATGTTGTTTCTGCCTAGTCTTGAAAAACATGGAGGTGTAATGCTCTACGAGAAAACAAAGTTAAATTATGTTTCATCTCCCTCCACCTCACTCTCTAATATTAACTCTGAAAGGTGAAGCCGAGCAGAAATATGCTGGTTCTGTCTCTTCATTAAATCCCGGAGGTGAGAGATTCTACCAGAAAAAAAAAAACCTGTCTAGATGTTGTCTGGCCCCTTATTAATGCAAGAGCTCTGAAAGAGATATTCACTCAATGCTGTGTGCTGTTGTTTCTGTTCAGATGTAAAGACAGCAAAAACAAGGGACACATTCCATTATTTGTCCAACAGTTGTATAGAGGAGTGCTGTAGATACCGAAGAGGAGTGTGCATTTAGCTTGGTTGTGACCCTGACATACCTTGTTCGACTGTCTTTGAGAACATCCAGTCAAAGGCATTGTGTCAGTGAAGGAGAAAACAGATCGTTAAATCCTCTATCTCAAGCAACGATCTTGTTTTTTTGGTCCATAAAATAGGTGTGTTACTGGTGCAAGCAGTGAACACCAGGGTATTTGGCAGTCCTATTGCTTTGGTTAAAACTGGTCTTGCATGTCCACAGCTTGCATCAGTCTGCTGGCCATTGCCTGCAAGGTGCAGGACGATTGTGACTATTACTTTCAATATCTTTGTGTGTAAATGCCTTACAATGTAGAAGAAAATGCCTCTGACGGCTCCCTGTATGTTATAGCAAAGACAAATTATATCGACCATCAAGACAGAGTATCCCTATTGCCAGGAAAGAAATCAGATTTTGTAAAAAAAAACATGGAAAGTGAAAGAAAATACTGTACTGTATAAGAAATTCCCTCACAAAATTAGATAAGAAAATTGACTTTGAGCAGAACTATACTGATCTTTAGATTTCAAATAGATTTTGGGCTGCTGCTCTCTGCAAGACAGTACACGAATGTACATGATGGTCGCCATGTTTCAAACGTGGACAAGGATATTCTTTTAAAAACTTTTCCTGGAAGTGTTTGTGAAGCTATGACTATGGAATTTCATACATGTTATTGTTGATATATACTCGTGATCCATGCCAAGTTTCATGACTTATGCATTTTGAGTTATTAGTGTGTGGATGTTAGTCTCTGGTGGCTGCAGCCTGGACAGTGAAGGCAGCAAGCTTCTTAGTGATCATGCCCTGGGGGGTGGTTCTCCAAGTTGTTCGTAAGCTACCAATGACTTTACAAACGACTGGTGATCCCTTCTTGTTCTAAATGCGATACCACACTTTGTTCCTGTTTAAACATATTGGGAGTTAGTTTCCAACAACCCTAATAAAATTTGACAGAATCACAAGCTTTGTATTAAAACAAAGTCTTGTTAACAAGAATTTCCATTTATAAACATCAGATTTGAACTGGAGCTGATGGGAATGAAAATGATTAAGAATGTGATTTAGCACAAGAAGGGATCACCAGTTGTTCTCAAAGTCGTTTGTAGCTTACAAACAGCTTGGTGAAACACCCCCAGGCCTGCTTAGCACCCAGGATTCAATCTGGATCAGGTTCCAGGCTTGTAAATCACATCAAATGCTGCTCAACAGGATTGATGTGTATTGATGGTGAAATAATCCATAAATGGCTTGCGAAGGATTAAAGGCAGTGTATTCCTAATGCAGACACGACTAAGAACCAGAAGAACAACATCATTACAGGTTTAATGTGGACAGGTTAAATCTTAACAGTAATAGATAATTCCAATCATACATGAAATACGTATTGGGCGTGATGTCTTTTGCAAATGGAAATGAAGTTTAGAGTTATGGATGATACTTGTCATAAAGTTGTGAAGAAATCTTGCTAGTGTACAGCATTTATCTGCTCAAGTCACTTATCTTATGATGTTAAAAAAAGAAATCGTCAGTACAAGAGTGACATGACGGAAAGACAATGTTTTTATAGACTCTACAATAAATCAGTTTGAACTAATAATGGGAAATTACATTCTACGGTAAGTTGGCTTTTATTTCTTCATTATGTGTGAGGTTCTGCAGAAGTATTTTCTTCTGTAGCTGTTGTTTTTACATATTTATATTTGAAACCTGCAAACGGTTTATTGGTGCACTGCCTTCAAGAACAAACTCTGGGCATGCCAACACTTCTTCGTCACAGCTGCTGGAAAAATCAGAAAATATAAAATTCTTTTAAGAAAATATATGGTATGTGTTCTTGGCTAGACAATGTCTCACACTACATGTATTTGATAGGGCCTTTGATATAAATTCCATTCTGCCTAGAATTGAGGCTATTATCCTGTAGCAGTGAAAGTGCATTCATTGGAGAAGAACATGAGTAAACTGTTCTTTGTTGGATTTAGTGAAAAATTAACAAAGAATTTGGAATTGAGGGTAACATTAATGCTCTATGCTCCAGACAAACTCCTGTTCTATGGGATTTGTGTGCATCCATGGAGCATCAAAGACTGAACTAAGTATGGATTCTACCTTGTTATATATCATGTACATTGTTTTGTATTCCTTTGAAGTCATATGTTTTGAGGCAGCAAAAGTTTAGCACTTGTAAGTAATGTTCTGTGTGGTCAGAATTTTCATGACGATGTATTAAAACATGAATATGACCTTTGACCTTGCTAGTGTGGATCCTCTATAGATATCACACGTGAGATTAATGTATTAATATATTGCTTGGTGGGATGTTTTGTTTGGATGGTAAAATGATATTGGTCAGTGTGTCAGTCGATTGCTTGCCTGTTTTAGCCTGCGCTTGCTTGCTTGAATGGTTTAGTTGGTTGGTTGGGGACTTATGGTCGTCGTTTGTGTGTCGACTAGTTTAGTTCGTTGGTTGGTAGGTAGGTCAATTGGTTTGGTTACTAATGCATGTCGTTTCTATTCGTGTGTATTCTTGGTTAAACATGTTAAATACTTCTCTTCCTCATCTTTCTTCTACCCATCTTCTTATTCTCCTTCCTCATCTTTGTTCTACTCCTCCTTCCTTTTCCTCTCCCTTTTCTTTTTATCCCCCCCTCTCTCTCTCTCTCTTTCTGTTTCTTCTTCTTCTTCTTGTCCTTCTTCTTCTTCTTCTCCTCCTTCTTTTTTTTTTTTTTTCTTCTTCTTCTTCTTCTTCTTCTTCTTGTCCTTCTTCTTATCCTTCTTCTTCTTCTTCTTCTTCTTCTTCTCCTTCTTCTTCTTCTTCTTCTTCTTCTTCTTCTTCTTCTTATCCTTCTTCTTCTTCTTCTTCTTCTTCTTCTTCTTCTTCTTCTTCTTCTTCTTCTTCTTCTTCTTCTTCTTCTTCTTCTTCTTCTTCTTCTTCTTCTTCTTCTTCTTCTTCTTCTTCTTCTTCTTCTTCTTCTTCTTCTTCTTCTTCTTCTTCTTCTTTTTCCGCAGTGCCCTCATCTTCAATGGTCATGTGTGCATTTTGTCACCAACAGAACATATACACTGTACATCCTATTGAACAATATTTGATGTGTGACAGAAAGATCTTTTTCTTACTCTACAAGCTTCGCACTTGATATTTGCACAATCAACACTAACCAATGTTATTAATGGTTAACTTGAATACCAAGAGATAACACCTTACAAGGAGATTATATTCTCAACAGTGGTTTTCCCCAAGTTGTGTTTCAGTTCACTTTAAACAATATATCATTTTTGGTTTATATTGCCTGGTTCAAAGTGTTGCTACCTTTCCTCAACAGTATAGGACATCATGGAAATTATGAAAATGGATACTTGATTTTATGATCATTTTTTTTCTGCTAAATAATCACAACAGTACAATCAGAACATGTACAAACCATCGTATAAGAGGAAAGAAGTAAAAAAAAAGTCAAGAAAATTATTTAGAGATATATTGTAAACCTTGAAATAAATATTCAATGTAAGAATAAACAATATACAACATAATAAGATCTGAATGATATGTTGCTGCTTTTACGTTGATATATAATTGTACAAATCGAATTCGCTGGCGAATTCTACCATCAATTTAAATTCACGCTGTAAAGTAGTACTTCAAAGATAATGTGGCAAATAATTGACTCTTATCATATTTTCTAATACGCCTTGTAGGACTAGGCCTTCTTCACTTGTTTCTATGAACCCTTATTCCATCCGTCAAAATGCGAACATTTCTTACTAAGAACACGGAAAAACTCTTCAAGGCCCGCTCTTGTATTGTGTCTGAAAAGTATCAGCTTATTTAGACAAAATCAATTGAAATTCAAAATTCAAAAGAATAACAATTTTCTGCTTATTTCTTAAACTTTTCCCATTTTTATAATTTGTGTAGTCAAAACAACTTGTTATCAGGTCTTATAACCATCATTTAAAAAAAGTAAAAAAGTAACAGTAACACCTCCGCTACTGATGGTTTCGCACTTGATATTTGCACAATCAACACTATCCAATGTTATTAATGGTTAACTTGAATACCAAGAGATAACACCTTGCAAGGAGATTATATTCTCAACAGTGGTTTTCCCCAAGTTGTATTTCAGTTCACTTCAAACAATATATCATTTTTGGTTTATATTGCTTGGTTCAAAGTGTTGCTACCTTTCCTCAACAGTATAGGACATCATGGAAATTATGAAAATGAACACTTGAGTTTGTAATCAATTTTTTTCCCTGCTAAATAATCACAACAGTACAATCAGAACATGTACAAATCATCGTATAAGAGGAAAGAAGTAAAAACAAAAAACTCAGGAAAATTAATTAGAGATATATTGTAAACCTTGAAATAAATATTCAATGTAAGAATAAACAATATACTACATAATAATCTGAATCTGAATGATACGTTGCTGCTTTTACGTTGATATATAATTGTACAAATTAAATTCGCTGGCGAATTCTATAATCATTTTAGATTTACGCTGTAAAGTAGTACTTCAAGGATACTGTGGCAAATAAGTGACTCTTCTAATATTTTCTAATACGCCTTGTAGGACTAGGCCTTCTTCACTTTACTACATGTCAGAGGTGGAGGAGGCTGTGAAAGAAATGCATGTATGTGCGCGAACTGATTTGTTTCTATGAACCCTTATTCCATCCATCAAAATGCGAACATTTCTTACTAAAACACGGAATAATTCGTCAAGGCCCGCTCTTGTATTGTGTCTTGAAAGTGTCATCTCATTTAGAAAAAGAAAATCAATTGAAATAATAAAATTGAAAATCCTTTCAATTTTCTGATCATTTCTTAAACTTTTCAAAAAAAATTGTGTAGTCAAACAACATGTTATCAGGGCTTTTAACCATGATTCAATATCAAAATAGTAGGCCTAACATTTAATCGCAAAGATAAATTAGTAACAGTAACATTAAAATGATAAAACAAAATCCATTTTCACATTTGCTCAGATGAAAAAAAATTGTGTTAAAGTTCAAAGTCAAGGGACTTTATTTGGGAAATTTGAGTCCCTACGATTTCATCTCATTATCGCGTGACTGGAATGATTATTCATTAAAGTTAGGAAATAGGAAATCTATCTATCTATTTAGCCTATTTCTCTGCACTGCTGAAGGAAGGCCTCATCATTTTCCATCTTGATCTATATTGTGCCGTTCGTTTCCATGTCACACTACCATATTCTCTAATATCGTCAATCCACCTCTTACTTTGTATGCCTCTTCTTCTGGTGTTAGCTCTGGGGTTCCAGATGGTTAATTTATATGTCCATCTGTCATCTTTCCTCCTGGCCAGATGACCAACCCACCTCCATTTCTTTGATTTAATTTCCTGTACTATGTATTCTCAAATCCATAAATCATGAAGGGTGTGTGAAATACTCTACCACACTGGCAAGG
The DNA here is from genome assembly GCA_963669155.1 of Arbacia lixula. Lineage (NCBI taxonomy): Eukaryota > Metazoa > Echinodermata > Echinoidea > Arbacioida > Arbaciidae > Arbacia > Arbacia lixula. The sequence goes on from OZ022589.1 coordinate 480,811, forward strand.
TGGATTGGTAGAGGTCGAATGAGTTCCAAGGACTCCAACCCGATGTAAAGGAAGTCTTAACCCTAATAAGGCCGGGCTTTTTGGACTGTTCTGTGGCCGGGGGGAGGGGGGAGGGGGGGGGGGGTTGATTCAACCCCCTCTTGAGATCTCGGTCATCGTTCGCGCGATTGCGACAAAATTTGGCACGCACGATACCTGTGTCATAATCTACAAGATTGTTTTATTACATTTATCAAAATTGTTAAGTGCTAATTTTGATTAATTAATTATGCAAATTTAGCCAACAATTGTATTAAACACTAAATAAGAACATTTAGAGACTAATATTGGGTTTGTATATCTGTTATGATATGTTTAACAATTGGTCATCAACAAACTTTGAAAATTCATATGTATTTTATTGTTTTTGGAATTTCTTATGTATTTCCTTATTTTTTTACTTTTGCTTTTCTTCGTTTTTTTTAATTGAAAATTGTCACTGACCACTTTTCAGCCATGATTAGCATTAAATTAATCAATCAAAATTATCAAATGGAAAAATAATAAGGTTTTTATGAGTTTTATGAACGAGCACTGTTTTCCATAGGAAATGCACACAAAATTGCATAATTGTCCACGTTTTGGGATGACATACGTTACGAAAACGTGCATGGCTCCGCAATGGTATGCGTGGATGTCGCAAATTTGGTCTCAAAAGATGCGCAAGACCTGAAAGAAAAAAGTCACGAAGTGTCGCGATGAGTCTTTCTTGCGTTGCGGCATTATTGCACGAAACGCCGAGGGGGGGGGGGGGGGGGTTGATTCACCCCCCCTCCCCGGCCGTTTTAAGGTTAGGTTCGATCTGGTTTTTAATTCTGACAGGGGCTAATGCCCTAGCGTGGGTTGCCCGGATTAGTCGCCAAGCACTCGACCGTGTAACAGGTAGCACTGGATTACACGATGACCAGTGGCAGGACTAACCTGACCTGACTAATAGGAGCGATCTCCCCTTTTGTCTCTCTAAACCTTGAAAAACTGCTTCGTCCCAGTGCTAATCGATTGCTTTCGTCATTGTAGACGATATACCTGACAGGGTCCACTCGTGCAGGTAAAGGAGATGAAACTCGAGCATAACATTATATAAAAATATGCATGGATACTAAAGCTGATGAATGTCAAAAGCATTCCACAATCATGACAATGCTTTGATGTCCCACGCACTTGGAAAGAATATCTTCACGTGCCCTTTTTGTCTGTAGAAGCTTTGCTTTTGTGTTGTTGTCATGGGCAAAAATATAACAGATCCTGTAATCTGCTCTTTTCGAAAAGTAATAACAAAAAAACTTAAAATATACTTGAATCACTTAAAAATGGACTAATTTCTTTACTCTCCGACATCTTGCGAATCTGTGGGATTCAATCATTGTCAAAACGATATCTTAAGCTATATATCTTTTGAAAAGTGCTTGTGTGCGCTTGCGTGCAGCTGATTAGCATAATGGACATAAATCCTTGTAACTACTTGTTTGAAATATTTCAGCAGTGTGTATATTTCGTCAAATGTACTGTCACATGAGTGTCAACTATCCCCGTGACGTGTTCAATTAATATGCATGAGGGCATTTGATACATGACCCCTGCCACCCCACCCCCGCCACACACACACACACACACACACACTCACACACACACACACGTGACGCATTGGCTTCTGATTGGTTGGGGTTTTGGGGAATCCCAAGATGGGTGTGGCTAAATGTCGCCATATGGAATATTCCAGAGACCTCTTGATTTGAAATAAAACGTGATTCTTTGATTAATGCATACCATTCGTTCACCTGAGCAGCTCACTTCGTACATCTCTCCTATTACTAGCTACAGTATTCAGATATTGTTGCCATAAAATTGCGTCTTTGTCATCAACCTTTCGTCATCTCAAAAATATCGAAAAGCGTTTACTACTCAGCTAACGCAGGTAAGAATTTCACATTTATTGTATTTCTTGAATATTGTTGTTCTTTTTCTTTTGTTAATTTGCTTCTTTTGGTAATTTCACTTGCTTTGCTTATACCCATACTTCAAATGCACAAAGCTACAATTCGTTCTAGAAGGCACTGCATAAAGAAATATAATAACAAGACCAATAAGCTTTCAGCTTAACACGGGTCAGAATACAAGATTCGTTTGGTTTTGTAGACATGTGCATGTATGAGTGCATAGAGATTCAGGTCATCAGCATGTATCTGTAACATTCGCATCATTATATAGCATTGTACTTGAGACCACCTTACACACAGAGAGCCTTAGTTCAGTTCAGTTCATTTTATTTATGCACGGTGGCCCACTTCAGCCATAGGCTGTTATTCAGTGTGGCTGTGAATATTTGGCAAATAAAGGGAAAATATGACTAGACGTGCAATGTGTTTAAATCGATTATAAAACAGAGATGACTGTCAATTTCTTGTGAATTCTATAAGAAATAATCCTTGTCAGACAGAAGGAACGCTGCACTAGGGAAATTACGTGTGCAAGTTATGTAAAATATGGTGCGTAAAGAGTTAAACTGTCCTGCAAATGGATTTGTTTGAACATTTAAAAGGGGCAAGGCCGATTATCATGATATTATAAGCATTTTGTAATAGGCATCATACCGAAAACCTACTCGTCACTTCCACTTTCTCCTATTTATCAATTGATCTGTTTCTTTATTCAAGACATATTCTTGCATGGAAGTTTCATTTAGACCAACTTATACGAGTAGGTCTGGTTTACAAGAAATCCCTGCGTCGACAATTCATTCAATCTGAGATACCGGGGTTGACAAATTTTGTGCTATTTCAAAGTTCTGCAAATCAAATGTTTTTAATCGTTTACAGTAATATGTTCTTGTGATCGGTCCTTGTCATGCTCTGTCCCACGTTTTTACACTATTTTTTCAACTACATGTAACAGACTCCATTCGTTGTGTTACTGACACGATTCTTTCCAAGCCAAAATTCAAAGCCTATCTAATGAAAAAGGCATGTTTAATCTTGTTCTTATATTGTTGCCTTTCTATATCTCATGTTTGTTAATTTAATTTTGTTCCCATGACATAACATTATTTTGTTTAATTCTTACTTGTATATCAAGATTCTAAACCGCTTTGATATCATGATCATAAATACCATCCAGAATTAATGATTCCTTCTGTTCCATCTCTTCCTTTCTTCGTTTTAGAGATCAAATATGTCGTCGAACCAGCCTCCCTCACAGGTCTCGGCCGGAGCCAACCGTCTGGGCTACTCGTCCGGGGGGATCCAGTCGGGCACCGCTGCCGCCAGCCAGATGTCGGCTGCGGCTAAGAGCAGCGGCGGAGGGGTCTCCAAGGGCAGCACAGTGTCCGGCCTACAGTCGGCAGGGTCGAAGGGAAGCTACCACTCCGGCAGCGGTGGAGGCGGCAAGAAGTAGGAGAAGTCTTCAAGGTTACTTCGCTGGGGCACAGCGGAACCACACACTCTCCGTCATGTCCATGCGAGTCCATCGCCGTCTGGGGAAAGACATCGACGCTCAGCCCTGACACGTCCATTTTTTTCTTTTTTTTCTTTTAAATCTCAACTCTTGACCGATGATAGCTTCAATCAAACCCATTTTGTTAATCTGTGAAAAGATATGTTTAGGTTACAAGTACAAGTGGCGTCGTCATTTCTTGGGCAATGTTATTCAAGTCTACAGAATATCACCGTTAATATTGAGTAGTACAAATACTATCTCTCTCTCTCTCTCGCTCTATTCTATGTAATGTAATCAACTTGCTATTCATATGTAGGCCTACTGATTGACACACGTATTTGCTGTTAACATATTCTAATATGATGTAATAGAAATAGAGCAGAACATAAATAAATGAAACCACATCATGATACAAACTCATCATTTCTGTTTGTGAGACCTAAGACTGGTCAGAGGTCCGCCGTGCCCGGCCTGAATTAAAATGAAACGTGCTTAAAATGCACCCGAACAAAACAGTTGGCACTGAACTTATTGTCCGTGTTAAAACAGTGGGAATATGCAGTATAACAGTGAGTGATGATTAATGCATCTATATGCGTGTGTGTGTGTGTGTGTGTGTGTGTGTGTATGTGTGTTTGTGTGAATAAAAAATGCGTGTGTTGTGAGAGTACATGAACAACTTTTGGAATGTAAGGAAGAGGAAAATCAAATAGCTATGAATGGTGGTAAATAAGATTGCATTTATTGAATGGGAATGTGGGAAGTTTTAGTTCAGTATAATTCAGTATAATTCAGTATAATTCAGTATAATTCAGTGTAATTCATCTCTCCCTTTGTCCCCCGGCTCCCCCTGTATTGCAAAGAGGGAAGTTATATTGAATGAAGAATTCGGATCGTCAAATAAAGGATAAAACAATCATTATCTTTACATTAGTCATGCACAGTATCTATAAGCCATTTCGTAATTGCAATTTGCGCATGAGCAGATTATTGCTTTTAGTAAATGACCTCAGGTCAATTCCCAAACTCTCAGAGTAAAATGGGAATTCATTAGATAGTCAACCACATTTCAATCTATTATCATGCAAATATGGCAACAGCTATTCAGCTCTGAGAAGGTAGTGAAAGAACATGCCATCATGTACATCTGCTTCTATTGTTGTTCCGGGCACACTGTAAAATGTCTTTACATCCACCATCCAACACAGTTTCATGAAACAATCCCAGTCAACGGTCTAGTAGTATTTATTCAGCGCATTGTCCGACCATGGTGTAATTACGAAATGGTCTATTGTTGCTTTGATAATTTAAAGGTTATGAAACAGGAACGCCTAAATGTGTGATGGTGAGTGTGTGTGTGTTTGTGTGTGGGTGATGTGTTTTGATAATGTGTGTGTTTGTGTGTGTGTGTGTGTGTGTGTTTGTACACTTGGATAAGGGTATTTTTAGTAATTTGGGCGGGGGTGGATGGGGGGGGGGGGGGGAGGTGTGATGGGCAAGAATGGAATATATTTTGATAAACTGATTTCATTCTTCTTCTTTTTTTCACTTTGGAATCATTTCTTTATCATTGAGTACGAAAATTGTTTCAAATTTATTGATAATTGTTTCTGATTTGCATTGCTTTTTTATACTTTAATTGAAAGCTATGATTTATGTAATAATTGTGTTTAAATGAAAGAAAAAAATACTAAAAAGAAAGAGATGTGTGTATATGTGTGTGTATGTGTGTGTGTGTTTGTTTGTTTGTTTGTGTGTGTATGTGTGTGTATTAGTTATGGGTGTGAAGACGTGTTTTCTGGAGCCTCTCCCAACCAGTGCATAAAGCATGGCGAGTACTTCACGTAATAGTGGGAAAGGAAATTCGAAAAGACCGCGGGCTGAAGCCGGCTCCCCGCCGAGCCCTGATGTCAGTCTGCTTCCCCCCATTCGAAGGCTGCTGGAGCAGCAAACGGAAAGGTTGGAGGAAAAGTTTTCATCTTTCGAAGCCAGTTTGAAAGGACAGATGAAACAGATTGAGTCACAATTTAAAGATGTGAAAGAAGCCATTGCCTATCAAAGTAAAGAGTTAGAAGAAACGAAGGAAAAACTGAAGGTGATGGAAGCGAAAGTGGTGGAAAAAGAATCGGCTCTGCAAATGGAAATCGATACGCTCTCTACGTGTGTGGCAAGAGAGAACCTGATCTTCATGGGACTACCGGAGAAGGAAGGTGAAGACATAAGGTCAGTTATGAAGGATTTTTACCAAAAAGCACTCAAACTGACTGAAGAGGAAGCTAATTGAATAGAGTACCAGCGGGTGCATAGAATTGCAGCGACATCGAGGCCACGCCCTATCAAGGCACGTTTCGTTCGATACGCCGACAGAGAAAACATCATGCGGAATGCAAAAAATCTGAAAGGAACAAAAATGTCAATCAGGGAGGACATTCCCTTGCGCATAAGAAGGTCAAGACAAGCACAAATGCCGGTTCTGTTTGCAGCGAGAAAGGCAGGAAAGCTGGCTTATTTCTCTAGATCTGAACCTGCGAAATTGTTCGTCGACAAAATATGGCTGCCGATAGCAAAACAGAGAAACTTCGTGGAGAGTTTGCCAGACATGCCAGAGGAGAACATGGAAGGAGGGAATTAGACAGGTCTACACTGGTGTTCATAAATGACAAGGAGAAGTGGAAGTAAATGAATTCATTATAGTGGTCGCAAATGATACAAAGGAGATACAGCGCGATGAAATTAAAAAAAAAAACAGAAGAGAAAAACAGCATAGTGGGATCTCTGCAATTTATCTGCAATGTGGAGAGGACCAGGATATTTTTCCCCGGGAAATATGATGGAATATTGCTTCAAGCTGTGTGGAGAGGAAGTGCAAATGTAAATTCTTAATTTGTTTTTCGATACCTTAAAGGAAGGCTATTATTTTTAAATGATCACCTCCTGCGTGTACACGGCTAGCCTATATGCTGTGAGATTTTGAAGAATATCGGAGTTTGAGTTATACAGAGATAATGAATTTATCAGTGCCTGATCACAACATATAAGCAATATGGCGTGATGTTATGTTGTAGCGGAAATTCTTATTATCGTGTCAACTAGTTATCAAAATGACATCTTTTTTTAGTTACATAGTGGAGCATGCAATGAACTTGGTTTATGTGAAAAGTACTGCCGGCACACAGCTATGCCAAGTAATGAGAACTGTACTGAATGGAAAAGAGATTGTGTTTTGATGAAAGATTCGCAGGGCTATATAGGCTTGATATTTCTATCCCCAACTTTTGCATGGGGTATATGAATCATAAACAGATTTTATTGAATAAGTTGTGATAGAATACTAAAATAGGATGATTATTATAAAAATAGACTGTTGTTTAGTTAGAACGGCATTGAAAAAAAAATTGAATGCATTTCTCACATTCGCGTTTCAGTAGTATGAGTGTACACGAGGCCTATATGGAGATAATTGTAATTCCATTGTTGGAATTTGACAGAGCTGCATATTTTTTTTTCTGTCACAGTCTCATTTTCATGAGGTAGATGAATCATTCACTGATCTTGCTGGACAATTTTTTTTTCATTTTTTTTTCCTTTTCTCACTTTTTGACAATCAGGTAGATGAAGCTCTAATTGACTTATCAAAGTTTTTTTTATTTTTTTCTTTTTGTTTCTCTCTGATAAGAAGACATGATGATTACAGTAACAAAATGAAATCAACATTATATTATAAAAAAAAGGATGTGGATTTAAACTTATTTTGGAATTTATACACTGTATCATTTCAATGTTTTATAACTATTGCAAACAAAAAAAATGTTTGATGAACTTAAAACTCATTAGTACGCATGTGAAGGGCAAGGTTGATTTATAGTGGAACTTTATCTCTAAATAATGAAAATACGTAAAATCCATTGTGGTGTTAACAGGATGATGCAAAATTGAGGGTATGTTTTGCGGTTACTGGATTGCCAAGCTGATCATTAATTATTCATCTAAAGCTTATTTGTGCATGCAATGATTTTACTAGGCAAGTTGTGTTAATATTTGATGATTACTGCTATATAGACCGTAGTTCGGTTGATACTTCATGGAAAATTAGTCACTTTTTTTCACATCATGGTTTAACAGATGAGAATTGTATTGGGTACAAAAGAGGTGATGTTTTGAAGGAAGACTTGCAGGATTAGGCTTGATATTGACTGCTGTAAAAGTATATATATTGTTCTGTTTAAAGCTTATCTGCATATAGGCTAGATAAATCATGGACGGATTTTATTCTGCAAGCTATTTATATTTAACTAAAATATAATGATTACTTTGGACAAACACACCGCTGTTTTTTTTTTCAGAACGGAAAAGAAAATAACGAGAGTTATCGCCTTTTTCACATTCATGGTATAGAACTGAGAACTGTATTGAGTGTACATGATGGTATGTTTTGTTGAATCGGGAAAGGCAGGGTCATAGGTTTGATATTTATTGTTCTGTCACCAGCTTATTTGCATACATGGTAGTTTGAATCATGCACTGATTTTCTGGGCAAGATATTTGCTCGTAGTTACTGGTGGGCATACAGTACGAAGTTCGGTTGGAATGACATGGGAAAAAAAGGAGATTGATTGCATTTTTTTTTTCACATTCATGCATGGTATAATAGTATGAGGTCTGATAATAGCATTGCGTGCATGTACCCTTTTATCATTATTGTTATTCTACGGAATGCAGATTTTGTTTCAATTTAACTTAAGCAATGATATAATTTCCAGCTGTTGAAACCTGCATAACAATAGTGGTCAGTGATGTTATGTGTCTTAGGAATTGTAATGTACACATGCATTTGTTTAAAGCTTTTCCTTCATACAGTAACACTAATGCATGCATAAGCTTTTTTTATGTTGGGTTAATAGGGTTGATTTCCAAAATATTTCGGGAAAGGCAGGGTCATAGGCTTGATACTTATTGTTCTTTCACCAGCTTATTTGCTTACATGGTAGTTTGAATCATGCACTGATTTTCTGGGCAAGATATTTGCTCGTAGTTACTGGTGGGCATACAGAACGAAGTTCGGTTGGAATGACATGGTAAAAAAAGTAGATTAATTGCATTCTTTTTTTTTTACATTCATGCATGGTATAATAGTATGAGGTCTGATAATAGCATTGCGTGCATGTACCCTTTTAGCATTATCGTTATTCTACGGCATGCAGATTTTGTTTCAATTTAACTTAAGCAATGATATAATTTCCAGCTGTTGAAACCTGCATAACAATAGTGGTCAGTGATGTTATGTGTCTTAGGAATTGTAATATACACATGCATTTGTTTAAAGCTTTTCCTTCATATAGTAACACTAATGCATGCATAAGCTTTTTTTATGTTGGGTTAATAGGGTTGATTTCCAAAATATTTCGGGAAAGGCAGGGTCATAGGCTTGATACTTATTGTTCTGTCACCAGCTTATTTGCTTACATGGTAGTTTGAATCATGCACTGATTTTCTGGGCAAGATATTTGCTCGTAGTTACTGGTGTGCAGTGGTGTGCGCCTTCCAGGTAGCCCCACAGATTCTGTGTGCTCTGTGTTGTATTTCATTTTGTGCTGTAAGGTGACCTTGAAGCTGTATTCTGAACTCAACTGGAGATTCATGGTGTGGACGTCATTCTACAGGACAATTTTGGAGAGGCGACTAGGTGTTTCAACATTGCATTTTCCAAGTAAAACTTTCTGGGTATCACTCTGCTAGTTGCCACTGAGTTGAGGCCACCATTATTATTCCTCTGCACATGACATAGGCATCATGCGGTACCCTACTGTGTAGATAGCAGACTTTTATGAAGGATCTAAGGCCTGCTGCTACAAACAATGGAGTGGATTAGGATTTGGACATTGGGCTTCATTGTGACCTTGCTCACAAATCCCCTGACTGCAGAGCATGAATGCAACCTACCCCTTTGTGACACTGAATGGAGGAGAGCTACATGTATAGAGAACGGATCAACGGAATACCCGGTGAGATACCATAGTCTGCCAGTGCCCTATTATAATAACTCTACTGCCTGTTTTCAACTTGCTATCGTGTTATCTGGCGATGTTAAACTGAATCCAGGTCCAACGCAAGTAGCGAGTCACAATGATCCCATAACTCAGGGCTACCGGGATGTGGCTTTGCCTTCATATAACACCACCCACATATGTTATGATGTACCCACACTTCATCATCTCAACACCTGCTGGCATCAAATGCTACCACACGACGTGTGGAGCAGGATCTGTGACCTACGCATCGGACGTAAAAGGCGGACTCATCGCGGCCGCAGAGCTCCCAAGATCCATCTCCGCGGAGCTGTGGCTGGCTGGAGCCCAACTTCTGACCAACCAGATGTGCCGAATCCCATCCCTACCGGTGCCCATGGTAACATCGAAATAGTATGCGTGGACTGTAATGAACGAATCCGCCCAACGCAAAGGGAAATTACTTGTATTGTGTGTAGAGAGCGCTGGCACCTCAAATGTGCTGGCTCAGCCATCTCCATGCTCGACGACCCCCTAGGAGCACCCCAAATAGAATGGACATGCAAGAATTGCAATGACAATGACCAAGAACTAAATGAACAATCGATGGACTCTAGTTTTCTTGTTAACATACAGAGTAGAGGTTTGAAATTGGCTCATTTGAATATTTGTAGCTTATTCTCAAAATGTGATCATATACGTGAGAAATTTGATAACTTGCCTTTTGATATATTCTCATTCTCTGAAACTTACCTAGATGGTACTATCAATGATGCAGAAATACGATTGGAAGGGTACTCAATTGAACGAAATGATCGAAATCGCCAGGGAGTTGGTGTTGCAGTCTATATATCCAACACGATAGTTTATAAGCGGAAATACGACTTGGAACACCCACATATTGAAAGTGTTTGGATAGAAGTGACATTGACCAAATCTAAACCTATGCTGATTGGGACATTTTACCGACCTCCTTCCTCAGGAATGGATTATTATGAAGTTATAGATAATACTATTGCTTTAGCTACCCACACAGGTCTTGAATGTTACATTTTGGGTGACTTTAACTATGACATGTATTGTAAAAGAGAAGGTCGAATTGTCAAAAAGTTGTGTAAGCAGCATAACTTATGTCAAATGATCAATGATCCAACCAGAGTCACTGAGAATAGCTCAACTCTGATAGACCTTATTCTTACAAATCGTCCATCTAATGTATGTGAGACAAATGTTATTTCACATGGTATAAGTGATCACAGACTAGTGTATGTTGTTTGTAAACATTTCAGACCGAAGGCAAAACCCCGTGTTGTGCGTACACGGGCCTTTGCACGTCTCAATTTACAGTCTTTTTCTGAAGATTTGCAAGACATGGAAAACATTGTTAAACTAGACAATGTAGAAGATGGGTGGAACATGTGGAAGAGTGTTTTCATGCAAATTTGTGATAAGCACGCCCCTTTTGTTACATTGAGAGTTAGAGGAGTAAAAACACCTTGGGTTACTACAGAATTTGTTCATTTATCACGTGAGAGAGATGTACTCCGAGAAAGGGCTGAAGCTTCACGGGATAAAGTGAAGTGGAAACATTTCAGAACCTGTCGAAATTATGTCAATAACCTAGGAAACACATTAAGAAAAGAGTTTTGTCACCATCAAATTGTGTCAAACAAAGCTAACCCTTCTGAATTGTGGAAGATACTTAAGAGTCTCACTCCTACTTCTATACAAAGTGTACCCACTAGCTTAAATCTCCTTGATTCTTGTGAGACTGACCCTCTTAAATTGGCAAATGCTTTTAATCAGTTCTTTGTGTCTATTGGAAGTGAACTTGCAGCTGGATTTCATGCTACAGAATCTACACTTTCCTTACATAATCTGCCAGAGAATACTCAATCGTGCTTTGCTTTTGTTGATGTGGAAGAGGATTTTGTGCTTAGAGAACTACAATCTGTTAACATCAAAAAGGCAACAGGTATTGATGGTTTAAGTGCCAGGCTTCTGAAGATTGCTTCCCCCTTAATCTGTAAACAAATCACTCAGCTATTTAACCTCTCGCTCAGGCTAGGAGTTATCCCTCAAGAATGGAAGCAGGCCAGGGTAACGCCTATTCACAAAGGTGGGGATAAGGATAGTGTTAACAATTACCGTCCCATATCAATTATCCCAGTAATCATGAAATTATTAGAGAAGGCTGTGCACAGTCAGTTACATGAGTACCTAGTTGAGATGCATTTATTTACCCCACATCAGTCAGGTTTTAGGAAGGGGTATTCCACTAATACTGTGATGACATATGTAAGTGATTATTTATACAAGAACATGGATAGCGGTAGGTTGACGGGATTAGTATTTTTGGATATCAGAAAGGCGTTTGACTCTGTAAACCATAATATATTACTTCACAAATTACGCATGTTCGGCGTTCGTGATAACGCATTGTTGTGGTTTACATCTTATTTAACAGGTCGAACACAAAGTACAATAATACAAGGGTCAAGGTCTGAGGTGCAGATACTTCCAACAGGGGTACCTCAAGGCTCTATACTTGGGCCCCTGCTTTTTACATTGTTTATGAATGATCTGCCCTCCTCAGTTGTACACAGTGAGGTGATTATGTATGCCGACGACACAGCCATCATGTTCAGTGCTTCAAATCCCAAAGAAATTGAGTGTGCCCTGAATAGTGATTTAATTAGGCTAGATTTGTGGCTTAAACATAACCACCTCACTCTGAACACTGATAAAACCCAGTTCATGCTAATAGGAACCCCACAAAAGTTATCTTACATGCAAGAAAACATTGATATTATTGTTAACAATATGCCTATCAGACAGGTGGAAAGCACGAAGTATCTTGGTATTTGGCTTGACCATCACCTAAACTGGTCGGAACATGTCAACTACACATCTAATAAAATTGCATCAAGATTAGCACTACTTCGAAGAGTGAGGAAATATCTTACTGTGGACAGTGCAAAGTTGCTCGCAAATGCATTGGTGTTACCCTTTTTTGATTACTGTTCTATTTCATGGACAAACTGCAATTATCGGATAAAAGACATTCTTATCAAACAACACAAACAGATGGCCAGAATTGTTTTACAGACCAATACACTCACACCAACCTCTGAAATGTTTAGAAGCCTAAAGTGGATTGATATGGAAAAACGCTGGCAATTTCAAAAAGGAAAACTCATGTTTGACATTTTGAATGGCAATGCGCCCTCATATTTACAAAACATGTTTACACCTTCCATTACAGTGCATCGCTATAGGACAAGAAACGCTGAAAACAAAGGCTTACTAGTTCCCAAAACAAGAACAGAGAGTGGAAGGAAGGCTTTTTCTTTTGAGGGTGCAGTTCTTTGGAACGCTCTTCCAAACCAAGTAAAGAATGCCCAATCCAAGAACACATTCTGCTCTCACTACCTGAAATTTTGTGAATAATAATTGTTAAACATCTACCAGTCTAATGATTCATGTTAATGACATTCCATGTCAGACAAATTATCCTTCAATGTTACTTTATGTGTGACTTGATTTTTTGTATGACCATCTCTTTAGTTTCGATGATATTCAATCAAAATATCTGTAGGATAATCCTTGAAATTGATGCTCGATTACTCTTTGATGGGAGAATGTTTTGATCAAACATGATTTATGTTTCTGTGAGCTCTTTATTTTTGGTACAATACATTTTATACTTACACTTTGAAAAGACATATTATTGATGCTCGATTACGTTTTACTGGGAGAATGTTTAACATAAGTGATCAAACTGTAATGATCAAGCTGTAGGTTTACACCCTCTATCGTAATTCCTGTTTCCGTTCTCTTTATTTTTGGTGAAGTACAGGTATACTTTGCAAAAATATATTTCCTCATGATCACATTTACTGTCATTTAATTAAAGTATAACTCGGTGTCAGATATATGTCATATGCTATTTATATTTAGCAGGTATACATGAAATGGTATCAACTTTTATTAAGACTTGATGTTAATAGTCCTATCGAAAGAAGATTTGTATTTATACTTTTTGTATATCATCCTACATTTTAGCGAGGCATAAATATTAGTATCAATCACATAATTTTTAGTCAGAAAATGTACAAGGTTTCGCTTGTGACATGCATGTCGAAGCATCGGTTCGCCTTCTTCTTTTTGTTATGTTCCTTACTAGATGACCTACGCTGTTTATTGGTTTACAGCATTTGTTTGTGTAATCTATGTGTCTATTTGTTTATCTATTCATGTTACTCTATATTATTGTGTTATTTGTACACAGGGCCCCCAGGGAGAACAGTGCCAAGCTCACTGATGGGGCTACCCTGTTTAAAAAAGACTTAATAAATAAATAAATAAATAAGAACGAAGTTCGGTTGGAATGACATGGTAAAAAAAGGAGATTAATTGCATTCTTTTTTTTTACATTCATGCATGGTATAATAGTATGAGGTCTGATAATAGCATTGCGTGCATGTACCCTTTTAGCATTATCGTTATTCTACGGCATGCAGATTTTGCTTCAATTTAACTTAAGCAATGATATAATTTCCAGCTGTTGAAACCTGCATAACAATAGTGGTCAGTGATGTTATGTGTCTTAGGAATTGTAATGTACACATGCATTTGTTTAAAGCTTTTCCTTCATACAGTAACACTCATGCATGCATAAGCTTTTTTTTTTATGTTGGGTTAATAGGGTTGATTTCCAAAATATTTCGGGAAAGGCAGGGTCATAGGCTTGATACTTATTGTTCTTTCACCAGCTTATTTGCATACATGGTAGTTTGAATCATGCACTGATTTTCTGGGCAAGATATTTGCTCGTAGTTCCTGGTGGGCATACAGAACGAAGTTCGGTTGGAATGACATGGTAAAAAAAGGAGATTAATTGCATTCTTTTTTTTTTCACATTCATGCATGGTATAATCAGGGAGGTGTTACGAAGGAGTAGAAACTCGAGCATAATATATTCAAACATCTGTATGGGTTCTAAAGCGTGCTCATGAATGCCAAAAGCATTCCATAATCATGACAATGCTTTGATGTTCCATGTGCCGTGCCGACATTTAGCTGATGTCAACTTGAAAAGAAATTTCTTTAATTTCCCATTTGTCTGTAGACGTTTTGTTTTTGACAAATTTGTTTGCAAACTTTAAGGAAGTTAACGGCAGATAATGACAGATCCTTTACTCTGCTTTTGTTTCGAAAAGTATTGAGGAATCATTAAAAATCGGACATATAAGCTATTTTTATTACTTACAAAATTGGCCAATTTCTTCACTTTCCGACAACTTGTGCATCTGGGGGATTCAACCACTCTCAAAATGATATATTAAGCTGCGTATTATCATTAACAGCGTTTGTGTGTGTTTGCGTGAAACAGAGATATTTCACTTGAAAAACTTGTTTATTTGTGTTTGCTGATACCTGTTATCCTCATGGAAGTATTAACAGAACGGGACAAGCGAAATGAGACTGTAAATTTCTTTTGTCCTCTCCGAGAAGCCGTTGCCACACAATCATATTCATAATTGTTCAAACACCTGAACAGCACCTGTTGAGAACACATAACTTTTCAGCGGCTTGGCACATGGGTTCAAAGGAAGAAAGTTGCTTCATATCCTTCCATAACACATCCCTGGTATAAAAGTATGAGGTCTGATAATAGCATTGCGTGCATGTACCCTTTTAGCATTATCGTTATTCTACGGAATGCAGATTTTGTTTCAATTTAACTTAAGCAATGATATAATTTCCAGCTGTTGAAACCTGCATAACAATAGTGGTCAGTGATGTTATAACTCTTAGGAATTGTAATATACACATGCATTTGTTTAAAGCTTTTCCTTCATACAGTAACACTCATGCATGCTTAAGCTTTTTTTATGTTGGGTTAATAGGGTTGATTTCCAAAATATTTCGGGAAAGGCAGGGTCATAGGCTTGATACTTATTGTTCTGTCACCAGCTTATTTGCATACATGGTAGTTTGAATCATGCACTGATTTTTTGGGCAAGATATTTGCTCGTAGTTACTGGTGGGCATACAGAACGAAGTTCGGTTGGAATGACATGGAAAAAAAAGGAGATTTAATTGCATTCTTTTTTTTTCACATTCATGCATTGTATAATAGTATGAGGTCTGATAATAGCATTGCGTGCATGTACCCTTTTAGCATTATCGTTATTCTACGGAATGCAGATTTTGTTTCAATTTAATTTAAGCAATGATATAATTTCCAGCTGTTGAAACCTGCATAACAATAGTGGTCAGTGATGTTATGTGTCTTAGGAATTGTAATATACACGTGCATTTGTTTAAAGCTTTTCCTTCATACAGTAACACTCATGCATGCATAAGCTTTTTTTTATGTTGGGTTAATAGGGTTGATTTCCAAAATATTTCGGGAAAGGCAGGGTCATAGGCTTGATACTTATTGTTCTGTCACCAGCTTATTTGCATACATGGTAGTTTGAATCATGCACTGATTTTCTGGGAAAGATATTTGCTCGTAGTTACTGGTGGGCATACAGAACGAAGTTCGGTTGGAATGTCATGGAAAAAAAAGGAGATTGATTGCATTCTTTTTTTTTTCACATTCATGCATGGTATAATAGTATGAGGTCTGATAATAGCATTGCGTGCATGTACCCTTTTAGCATTATTGTTATTCTACGGCATGCAGATTTTGTTTCAATTTAACTTAAGCAATGATATAATTTCCAGCTGTTGAAACCTGCATAACAATAGTGGTTACTGATGTTATGTGTCTTAGGAATTGTACACATTAGGAATATACACATGCATTTGTTTAAAGCTTTTCCTTCATACAGTAACACTCATGCATGCATAAGCTTTTTTTATGTTGGGTTAATAGGGTTGATTTCCAAAATATCATACCGGGAAGAAGTCAGACATAAGTTTTTTTTTTTTTTTTTTTTTTTGTAAAAAGGGGGGGGGGGGTAGAACGTAGATTTAATATACATACGTAGTTTGCATTCTCCAGGGAACAAAGGTTGCATCTATTTGGGAGGTAGAAGCCATTACTTCTTAAGAGATGTAATTGTATTTTAGATTTATCCATAATTTATATGCAAACAACCCAACCAGTAAATATTTTAGATAAAGGATTTTGGAATTACACGTGGAATGCAGTTTTAGTTCAAAGGAGGAAGGGGAGGGGCTGAAGCTCTCGCACTTAAAGTTATGTGTGCGGTAGAGCATGTTAAACACGGTATGGATGTCTGTAGTGGTGATTTGGGGTGTGTCATGTTGTGTGGTGAGTGTGTGACTGCTTTAGGTCTTGTAATGAAAATACAAATAGATATGTTCCATTCTAGAGAGTCAGATGTTAGATGCATTGAATTTTTCATTGACACTGGTGCAACAGTATTCGATTCCTTAGATAGTTTATCTGGTAAAACGTTATCCTGCTTGGGTCTTATGTTTAAAATATTGAAGAAATTATGGAGGTTTTAAATTTCATTTCAGTTAATGTCAGAGGTATAAGGGACAGACACAAGAGGAAAGCAATTTTTGATTGGGTCAGAGAAAAAAGAGGTGATGTAATCTTCTTACAAGAAACTTATAGTTCACAGGATATCGAGGGAGATTAGAAAAAGGGCTGGGGAGGACAAATAATTTTCAGTCACGGGACGAATCACAGCAAAGGTGTACTTGTTTTACTAGCACCTGGATTGAATTTTAAGCTGGAAAAGGTGGTGAAAGATATTGACGGACGCTTTATATTGCTTAAAGGAGACTTGATGGGGGAAAATGAAGTATTAGGAAATGTCTATTTTCCAACAAGGGAAAAAGTAAAACAACAAGTAGACTTTCTACAAAATTTAGATAAAGATATTTCTGAGTTGTTATCTTGCAATTATTCACTCATTTTGGGGGGAGACTTTAATGTAATATTGAATAAAGACTTGGATTATTTTGGAAGAACGCTTAATGTGAGAACTACCTTTGTAGATCATTTGGAGATGTTTTTGAAGAAACAAGGTTTAATTGATATATGGAGGGAACGGAACCCACGGACGAGGAAATTTACTTTTAGACAAAATAATCCATTGGTTCAAAGTCGTTTAGACTATTGGTTCATCTCAAAAGATTTAGAAACTATAGGTTGCAATTGTGATATAATAACATCAATAGCTCCTGATCATTCCAGCATATATTTTGAATTAAAATCTACTAAAAGTTATGGAAGATACGGAAAGTCGTATTGGAAATTCAATAGCAGTTTATGCTTGGATAGAGATTTTGTTCAAGGAATGTCAGAGGAAATACGAACTGTAGAAAGAAAGTGGTTAAAGGAATTCGAATCTAAATCGTCTTTTTGGGATTTTCTAAAAATGAAAATGAGAAGTTTTGCAATGAAGTTTTCAAGGAAAAAAATCGAAAGAGAAAAGAAGTTTTATAAAACAACTTGAGAATGATATAAAAACCCTGGAGAGAGATTTGGTGACCTCTTCTGAAAGTTCTACAATTATTAATGATATTGACAATAAAAAGAGTCAGCTAAAGAAATTGTATAATAACAGTGTAGAGGGACTTAAAGTTAGGTCAAGAGCAGCTTGGTGTGAAGAAGGTGAACAGAATAAAGAATATTTTGAGCAGTTACTTCAGTGGAATAAAAAGAAAGCAATTATTAGGGAACTGTACAATGAGAATGGGGAAATAACAAAAGAGAAAAACGATATAATGCAAATGATTCGTTCTTTTTATGACAATTTGTACTCTGAAAAATCATTGACAAGAGATGTATTCATTGACAATATGTGTAAGAACACCCCCAAATTAGACAATGTAAGCAAAAGTTCTTGTGAGGGGAAAGTCACTATAGATGAATGTTATAAAGCGTTAAAGAGTATGAAAATTAATAAATCTCCTGGCAATGATGGATTCACAGTCGAATTTTATCTAACGTTTTGGCCACTGATAGGAAAGCTGTTGGTTGAAGTTTTTAATGAAGCTGTTGATACGGGAAGACTGTCGACATCTCAGAAACAAGGTGTAATCACTTTGGTAGAAAAAGAAGGCAAAAATCCATTATATATCAAAAATTATAGACCGATCACATTATTAAATGCAGACTATAAGATACTCGCAAAAGTTATGGCAACCCGAATAATAGATGTTTTAGATGAAATTATTCATTTAGATCAAGTGGGTTATATGAAAAATAGATATATTGGAGAAGCAATACGTCTGATAGACGATATGATTTTTCATAGTATTAATAGTAATGAGGAGGATTTTTTTTCTTAATAGCAGTTGATTTTGAAAAGGCGTTTGACTCTATTTCTCACAATTTCCTTTTCAAAGCTCTAGAATCATTTGGCTTTGGTCCGTCTTTTTGTTCATGGATTAAAGCAATGTACAATGGAATAAGTAGTTGTGTGATGAATGGAGGTGTCTCGACAGGGTATTTTGATATTAAGCGAGGGGTAAGGCAAGGTGACCCACTTTCTCCTTATTTGTTCCTCCTAGTAATTGAGATATTAGCACATACAATAAGAAACGATAACGTAATCAAAGGTATCGAGTTTGGTGATTTTGAAATTCGACAAGTCTTGTACGCTGATGACATGACTTTATTTGTTAAAAATATAAGTTCAATTTTGAGATTAAAGGATTTTTTTCAGGCTTTTTTTAAATCAAGTGGGCTAAAAGTTAATATTGAAAAAACAAATGTCATGAGGTTAGGGGAAAGCATTGAGGGTTCGCAATCACTTCCCATGGGCAATAGAGTGACAGAAGTGAAAATCTTAGGAGTTTATTTTTCATTGGATATTAACATTAGGGAGGAACTTAATTATAAAGAGATACTTAGTAAAATAAAAAGGCTTCTGGGTTGGTGGAAGCAAAGGGATCTGACCATTTATGGGGAAAATTCATTTACTTAAAACTTTTGCTCTCTCCAAACTGAATTACGTCTCTTCGGCTTGAGTTGTGCCCAAATGGGTGGTAGCTGAAATTAAAAAGTTATGTTTTGAATTTATATGGAATGGGAAAGATCGTATCAAAAGAGCGATCTGTTACCAAGATTATGGTGATGGAGGTTTAAGAATGATTGATTTTGATTTATTTGTGAAAACCCAAAGGCTTATGTGGCTGAAGAGACTTCTGTATGGAGAAAGGAATATGGGATGGAAATTGTATTTTGACCATATCTTTAGGACGGTTAGGGGAAGATTTGTTTCCCTTTGCAATTATGATATGAAACTACTTACAGTCAAAGCACCAATATTTTATTTCGAAATGTTAAAAGCATGGCAGGATATGGAGAGCTGTAGGAATTTTCAAGAAGGGAAAACTAATCCAATAATTTTTAATAATAAAAACTACCTTAATAAAAACATAATGATTTTTCAATGAAGAATTGTATAAGAAAAATATTTATTTAGTTGATCACATTCTCAATAAGAATCAAATAAGACCACTGGAATACTTTCAGAATTTAGGTTTATGTAGTGATAACATAGCTAAGATTTGGGAAATGTGCAATGTTATTTTAAAGAGCGGGAAATTTGATGGGAGGCCAGACAAATACTACTCAGTAGATGTACGAGATTTTAATATTACTTTAAAGATATCAGAAAATACGATCCTTTTGAGAGACCTAGCATCAAGAAAGGTCTACGATCATTTTATAACAGATTTGCAACGTTTATACACTTTAATAATTCGGGATGGTCAAAATGATTTTGAATTCTCAAAAAAGGAAACTAAAGATATATTTATAAAACCCAGAATCACAACGCTTTTGTTAAAGATTAAGGAATTTCAGTACAAATTACTTCACGGAGCAATTTATACAAAAGAACATCTATTAAGATTTGGTTTTGTTGAAGACGACCAGTGTTCTTTCTGTAAACAAATGACGGAGTCATATTTGCATTTATTTTGGGACTGTGTATATGTCAAGCCCCTGTGGCAGGGAGTGATTGAAAGATTTGGGCTTGTAGAACTACAAAACGTAAAGTGGAAAAATGTTCATGTTGGAATACTGGGAAACTCATTTAGGATTAAGTGCTGCAATACATTCATTTTTACAATTAAGTATATCATATATCGGTCAAGGTCAGAGGGTGCAGTTCCTAAGTTAGATAGATTGTTTAAAATAATATTGGAATATAAGAATGAGGAAAAAGAGTTGGCTATAAAAAGAAACAAACTATGTAAACATCTACAAAAATGGGAAAGTATTAAATTACAACCAGTGTCAAGACATTTATCTTCAGATTCAATTCATCAAGACTGAAAGCAGTCGGTGGGTGCTGGTGTGTGTGGGTGTGTGTCGTGTAGTCGATGGATGTGTGTGCAGATGTATTTTTTTTTTTTGGGGGGGGGGGGGGGGGGGTCGGGTCGGGGTGATAAAGGTTTATGTGTGCATGCATGTCTTCTTTTTTTTTTTTCATATATATGTGTATATAAGGGGTTTCATTCTTCCTTGTTTTGCTCATTAACTGATGTTTTATCAAAGAAAATTATGCTGTAGAAACAAAATGAAGACTTGTACTATATTATTTTGCTTATATTGATTTATATACGGATGTATTAATACTTATTTTGAATGAAATCCCCAATAAAAACATGAAAAAAAAGTGTGTCTATGTGTCTGTGCGTACGTGCATGCGCTGTTAGGGGTGAACGGGGAAAGGGCGGACGTAGATGAGGGGAGGTAGTGGGTGTTGGTGAATGTTGTGTACGTATGTCGGTGTGTGTCTGTTTGTGTGTGTGTGTGTGTGGGGGGGGGGTAGGGGATACATAAAATGATATACATGTATATTGAATCTTGCTTCTAAAATTTGTATGTTCATGGTCCTGGTCCCTGGTTTGGTCTCCTTTAGTTTGAAATCACCATTTCCGTTGTGTATACAAATTGTATGCACGTTGTTCAAACACTACGTTTAACCAGGGATATTTTTTTAAGGAAAGATATGAACCGATCTTCTGTATTTGAACGCATGTTTGGCACTGCCGAAAAGTTAAGTGTTCTTAGCATGTGCCTTTCATTTTTTTTGTTTTTTTTTTACCATTACGAACATTATTCAGTAGCAACGGATTCTCAGAGATAACAAAAGAAATGTTGAGTCTCATTTCGCTTGTCCAGTTCTTTTGGATGGAATCAATACCTTTGTGAGAAAAAACATAGAGCGCCGAGGTGTGACGTCATTTGGGTACATTGTCAAGACAACTGGTTCTAAACCGGGTAGAGCAGGGATGTGTTATGAAGGAGAAACAACTCGAGCATAATATATTCAAACATCTGTATGGAAACTAAAGCGTGCTAATGAATGTCAAAAGCATTCCACAATCACTACAATGCTTTGATGTCCCATGCGCGGCACCGACATTTAGCTGCTGTCAACTTGGAAAGCAATATCTTTAATTCACTATGTTTCTTATCACAATTTTGTGCAATTGTCAAGAAAGTTACGGGCAACACCACTAAAGATCCTGTACTTGGTTTTCTTCTAAATAATTGTTGAATAATGCACAAACGGAGATATAAGATAATATTCTTACTTACACAATTAACAAATATCTTCACTTTTCGCAGATTTCCGCAAATGTGGGATTCAATCATTATCAAAATTATATTCTAAGCTGTTTACTTTCATTAACAGAGTTTGCGTGCATTTGCGTGCAACTGAGATATTTTAGTAAAAAAAACTGTTTATTTTTGTTCGCTGATATCTCTTTTTCTCACAAAAGTATTGATGCAATCCAACAGAACTGGACAAGCGAAATAAGACTCTACATTTCTTTTGTTCTATCTGAGAAACCGCTACTACACAATCCTGTTCGTTATTATCAGAACACGTGAAGAGCACATGCTGAGAAGACATTTTTTTCCGGCGGTGCCACGCATGGATTCAAAGAAAGAAAGTTGTTTCATATCCTTCCAGAACACATCCTTGGGTAGAGCAAGCAGCGGTGATCACAACGGTATGGAGTGCCCGAGACGAGCCCACTAGACAATAACTGACCGTTATCCTCTTACCAGGGATGTGTTATGGAAGGATATGAAGCAACTTTCTTTCTTTGAACCCATGTGCCAAGCCGCTGAAAAGTTATGGTGTTCTCAACAGGTGCTGTTCAGGTGTTTGAACAATTATGAACATGATTGTGTGGCAACGGCTTCTCAGAGAGAACAAAAGAAATGTACAGTCTCATTTCGCTTGTCCCGTTCTGTTAGGTATCAGCAAACACAAATAAACAAGTTTTTCAAGTAAAATATCTCTGCTGCACGCAAACACACACAAACGCCATTAATGATAATACACAGCTTAATATATCATTTTGAGAGTGGTAATCCCCCAAATGCACAAGATGTCGGAAAGTGAAGAAATTTGTCAATTTTTAAAGTAATACAAATAGCTTATATGTCCGATTTTTAATGATTCCTCAATACTTTTCGAAACAAAAGCAGAGTAAAGGATCTGTCATTATCTGCCTTTAACTTCCTTATAAGTTTGCATACGAATTTGTCAAAAACAAAACGTCTACAGACAAATGGAAAATTAAAGACATTTCTTTTCAAGTTGACATCAGCTAAATGTCGGCTCGGCACATGGAACATTAAACCATTGTCATGATTATGGAATGCTTTTGGCATTCATGAGCTCGCTTTAGAACCAATACAGATGCTTGAATGTATTATGCTCGAGTTTCTACTCCTTCCTAATTTTGTTTAGAACCAGTTGTCTTGAGAACATGCTCATATGACGACACCACTTTGGTACTCTATCTCAGCTGCACTCAAATGCACGCAACTCCCTTAATGTTAATACACAGCTTAAGATATACATGTACTTTTGATAATGATTGAATCCCACAATTCCGGAAAAATCTCGGAAAGTTAAGAAATTATTCGTCATTCCACAATCCTTTAGATGAAAGCCGACTAAAGGATCTTTAGTGGCGTTTCCCTTAACCTTCTTGAACTTTGCAAATTTGATGTGATAAAAATCTCAGCTTCGAGAAACAAAATAGGGCATTAAAGATATTTCTTTCTAAGTTGACATCAGCTAAATGTCGGTGCTGAGCATGGGATATCAAAGCATTGTAGTGATTATCATGATTGTAGAATGCTTTTGAAATTCTAGCACGTTTGTGTACCCATACAGATGTTTAAATATATCATGATCGGGTTGTTTCTCATTTCAAACACCTCCCTGGTTAAAGCTTGTCCCAGGTTTGTCCGATTAACACCAACCAAGTAACTAGATTCAGTGGGCGTTCCACCCATTGAATCACGAAATACAGGTGAATGTTATAACGCGTTACCTTGCAGCTAAGGGGAAAGCTGTAAATACATTAGGAAATGGCTATTTCTCATTTTGCGTCTCCGCCGTCTGCTCCCTCCGTGAGCGGGTGCGTTCCCTGAAAGCAATCTCGCATATAATAAGTGTCATTATCATTTCTGGTTTTCCCCATGGGTTTTCCCCACATTGCGCATGTCGTGTACATCACCTGTGGTTCTCTCCATGGTTTTCCCCCATACCATGCGATATCTCAACATGAACCTGGCAGGCGGCCAAGACAAGGAGACATAAGACTTTGTTAACCGCCTCAATACCACATGCAAAGTGATCTGAATGGATTCCAGTTGAATGGTCTCCACAGACAGTGGTGACTGTAGTATATAGACAGGTTTGACTGTCCTGTTCACTGGGTTGTCACACCAGGAGGTGTTCGGAAGGAGAAACAATCTATTCAAAGCGTGCTATTCGATGTCTAAAATAATTCCACTATCATGACAATGTTTGATGTCCCATACTCAGCACTACCATTTAGCGGATGTCAATTTGGAAAGAAATATCTTATGATTGCCATTTATTGCCTCTAAACTGTATAATGATGTGAAATAACGATTATACAACAGGCATATCAATATTAAAGGCATTCAATGATTCGTTTGGAAAAAAAAATCAAAATAACGCAGTAATACAATTTATCCACGATGTACCTAATAATCCAAATATCAGGTGTTTTTAAAGAAGAAATATTTCTCAGAGGTGTGCGAGAGGTTGCAATCTTTGCTTAGAATGTGAAAAATAAATTTGGTTTTTGATAACCTAATCCTTATTTTGGCGCACTTTTGCTCACGTCTGGCCCACTGTGCGCAGTTGTCGCCCAATCATGTTCGTACACATGAAAAGCACACATACATAACTATTCGACGGTGTCGAGCATTTCAAAGAAAGAAGATTGATTCACATCCTTCCATAACAGTATCCCTGGTCACACCATCATTATGAACATGGTCTTAAATTAGCGGACAAAATCTAGAAGGGTCAATTTGAACATGTTGAAATTTGGTCCGCGTAACAAAAGACCATGCTCATAATGCATGAACCCATCACGTTGACACCCCCACTGCCACCTGAATAGCACTGAAGCAATGTAAAAAGCGCAATGACGTCACTCAGAATGGTGGAGTGACGAATTGAAAACCGCCAAGGACGGGCGAGTCGCCATGAGCTACGTTGAACTTCAAACCTAAATTGTTTGCCTGTTCAATACAAGCGCAGTATGTATATGTACATTGTACAAGCGCAGTATGTTTAAATGGTCATTGCACACAATGACTTCTAAAGAAATGAACTATGAATGATCAATTATCAAGTGTCATATTTTTTTGTTAGGCTTATGACTGTCATATAACTACTAAATTGACTGGCAGCCATTTTCGACAATGATTTACATCGCTCTCCTAAACCAGATATCCCAAATTGCTTCATCAACAGAAGCGAGTTATGCCAGATATCATGTATACCTCTTCTTTAATAATAAATTTATAAAGTTTGCCACCCGAACAAATACAATTATCTTGAAGCAACCGCCTTACAAAAACGATATTTATTCGCGAAACATTACTGACTACAGAAATCAGAACTGAAATATATACCTGTAAATATATCAATATCGTTGGTCTAAATAATGGTCTCAATAAAAACTTTGATTATGTTAGTGTTCTACCATAACACAAACCTTATAATATTTATATAGATATACAAATGATGAATGGATTCCCAACGTGATATTTTGTAATTTCATTTAACAAAAGTACAAGACTAGTGAGAAACGCACACTTAGACATGTTAGAAGGCTTGTTAAAACCGCCTAAATACAATGGAATATATGAAAAACTGTCCAGAAAAAAAATTCTGAGCATGAACTTTTATGACTATGAACTTTCATTATTGTGTACTTAAGTACAGGCAAGTATACTATTTAAGGATGCCAATTCATCCGTCAGTCCACTGAATAATGCATTTCCCTGCATGCAGTACCAGCTTGCTCTCAAGGGTCCTCGCCTGGTGAGTCTCGGGGTGCTCCTTGCAGTCTCTTGGTAGGCGGCTTGCTCCGCTGCACGTAGTCTCGAAGGAAACACTGCATCCCTCGCACTCCTTGCTGGAATATACATGAGGAGAACGTAACTCCTTTACTATTGCATCCTTACGCTACAAACACTGTATTCATAACTTGCGGTATTTGTAAGGTGCAGCCTGTTTAGGCAATAAGACATATATCAATCCTTAAATATTGCCGTAAGATAAACAAGTGAGAGGTATACATGGTATAGGTTCGTATAACCGAAAGCTTGACGTACAATAGTGTATCATAAACTAAAACGGTGTTTCGTGTTAAAGAAAAATAATGTACGAAACGCCAGACCATAGGCTGGTATGATTCCGTGCGATGGCTGACTGATTGACATGCAAAATGAAGTTCAAGTTTAAACTTTACCTCAACGAGAAATTGCCGATCTTCCTCTTCCAAGACGAAGTCTGTGGTGTCAATGTAGACAGTGTCGACCCCCACGGTGCGGTTAATGTCCTCCTCCTGGGATGAGTGGAAAAGAAACCGTGATAATTCGGATCTGTCCCGTTGTTCGTGCAGTTCTGGGCCCCGTTGCATAACACATACTATTGGTAACTCCACCATCATTGGTAACTACCATGTTAGTATACCTTCACGGCCAATCAAATTCAAGGATTCCATAGAAGTTGCTATTGGAAGCAAAGTTACCATTAATGGTAAGGACATAGCACCAGTTATGGGATAAGACTTAGAGGGAGAGTTGCGTGCCCGACACGTACAAGAAATAACTATGTATTTCAGGACTATATCACTGATATCGAGCACAGTGCCTTTTCACTCAGTTTGAGGAATCCTCCTGTCAAATCAAAGGGGGGGGGGGGGGGGGCGCTGTTCAAGCTTGTTTTAATCTCGAAATCAAGCTGGATCCCGATATGCTTCTAACCTGAAGTTAAGTCAGAAACATGAATAGAATATTTTCGATTTTGTCATTATAAACACGTGTTACACACATACCTCTCTGAAAATGCTTCCTTTATCAAAAACAGAAAAAGAGCGATCGTTGGAATCACACAGCATATGGGAGAGCATCTCGCAAGTGACGTCAATACATATGCTTTAAACGAATATAAGTCTTTATCATCCTTTGATGGAATTTCGTCAAAACCTCACAAATTTGTTTCTTTCATGTTTCTGCTTATATTAAAACCAACTTAACTTTTAGGGTGGACTGTACCTTTAAAAGTCCACATTTTTAGTATGATGGTATGTAGTTAACCCCCCCCCCCCACATACACACACACACACACACACACACACACACACACACACACACACACACACATACACCCTATTTTCGCCTTATTTTAAAGATATGAATTTTTGAAATGGGTAATTTCACACATGAGCCTATAGGGAAATAATGACAGGTGTGGAAGCCCAACTGACCGTGACAAACACCCTCTTGACGTTGACGAGCAGCGTGTCTTGCAGAGCGCCAAGGAAGTCTGAAAGACCGGAGATGTTCTTTCTTCCATAGCCCTGGAAGCTGGCCTGAATCATCACTCCGCGCTTCTCAGCAAACGCCTGCAGCTCATCGAACGTGATCTAGATAGGTAGGAACGACCGGCCCGGCATCCATCATGTCCATAAATTATAGAGAAAGGGAACGCATATTAGCGCACATGTATTCCAAAGCGGTCACGCTTTCACCTGATGACAGATGTTCTGAAAACAGGTACGCACACTGACGAAGGAAAACTCAGGTTTGATATTGTTAATGTGTCTGTTGTGTTTCCTGGACTTAAGGCTAATGGCCCGGTTTTACCCTGTATTATTACCACATTGAAGTTATCTTTTGAACACACGTCACCGCTTTCATAACTCGTCTTTAGTTTATCGTGATGTTTTGAGATGGGATTGATGAATTGTGTGGGAATAGCAATAACGTCATGTAAATAACTTTGATCTGTCACGTACTTGCTAATGTTTCCATAATTAAGGATGTATATGCACTGCTTTTTATATTGTATACGTTCATTAATATGAAAGTAAAATAAATCTGATATGATGCGATGTGAATCAAGCCATTGCTGATATAGGACCGCTGATTTCTAACGTGTCGCTCTATTGTATTCGGAAAGAACTAATCAATGAAAGGACCAAGTCCTCACTAATTTGACAAAAGGAAGCAAGTGACAAATCACTCAAAGCTGGGTCATTGGTGTTCTTAGATTGCACCCAAAATATAAACAGACCAAATCTGGAGAAGAAATCTTAATCTTGCTGCGAGATGTTCAATCTTATACATGATGTGGTGTCGTACTAATGCCAACGCCAATGACATACATGTTTTGCTCATTTACGAAAACAGATTCTTTTGCAAGTTGATTCCTTTTGTCAAATAAGGGCAGAATATCTTTTGAGTCAGCCGATAACCATGTACACAGACAGGTGGGTTGTGCTTCCATGCTGACAACCGGCATTGAACTATGCAAGATCTTAGAATCACACTTCGTATCATTTCCCCTGTTTCAGAGCACTAAGAAGCTCAAGATTAAGGGATAAACTGTAGATTTAAAGCAAAGCAAGTACCTCGTCGTCGTCATCGTGGTTGAGCTGGTCGAAGATCTCGTCCACCGTGAGGTCGTCACCGAACAGGTCCCCCCTGTGCGTCTCGGTGAAATAGCCCGGGTTCTGCCATAGCAACAATTGTATTGGTCAGGAACATCATGTTAATGCTGATTGGTATTACTCGAGATGTACTTGAACATCCATCGAGGAAGTTTAGCTTGCTACAGCTGTGACTGCTTCTGGCAGCTGATCTTAACAGTATAATACTATACGCTTACGTCACAGTGGTCACGTGACAATAACTCATTCAGATTCTAAGCCACAGTCCATGTCACAGTCACAGTCACAGGCAATCTAAATCTCTCTAATGTGCTCAGTGAATAGCTATTTGAAAGCACATCCCACCTTGATGGCACAAAATGGGGCTAGCCTTGGACCCCATCTAGATAAAACCCCCCTCTCCTTACGAACTGAATAAAAATACTCGTATACCTGTATACTATGAAGTAATTAATCGTCAAAATTTGTGCGTGAGTGTTTCCATATAAAGCCATAATAAACAAAGACATTTGGAAACGTGCTATTGGGTGAATTTGCCTGAGGAGTCCAGCATTGAGTAAACTTGGTTAAACATTAAAGGTCATTACAACATATGAACAACGTTGAACAACAATGATTTCAGGTATGTACATGTAATTGGATCTTTTTCCTGGTCGTGTCGTAACATCAAAGGTAATGCAGTCAGTGGAGGAGAGAGAGAGGGGGGGGGGGAGAAGAAGAGACAGAGAGAGAGAGAGAGAGAAAGATAGATATAGATAGAGAGAAAGGGGAGAGAGATAGATAAATAGATAGAGAGAAAGAGAAAGAGAGAGAGAGAGAGAGAGAGAGAGAGAAGGAGAGAGATGGGGGGGGGGGGTGTAGGGACGGAGACAGGAAGAGAGAGGGTGGGGGCACAATGAGTACGGTGAGCGCATGGTGGTGAGCGTGAGGGATAGGAGGGTTGCTAGACATATAGGTTATATAAAGAGAGAGAGAGGGAGAGAGAGAGAGAGAGAGAGAGAGAGAGAGAGAGAGAGAGAGAGAGAGAATGAGAGAGAGAGTAGAATACAAATCCGATTAATTACTAGTTGGAAGGCTGCCTGAAGTTCGCTTCTGCTGATGCTACTGTTCTCGTCCAGATTGAACTCGCTAACGAGCCTGAGGAACCCCGACATTGCAGCAGTGATCTGGGCGTGGTTCTCCAACGCCTTCTCACGCTTTTCTTCTAACTTGGCCCGTTTTCTGTGAAGAATCACGAGGAACTGATTTAAGTGAGGTCTTAGACTTCATTTCTGCGGCGAGCAACATGGTCAAAGGTATGTGCAAATTGAATCACAGTGTTTGGAAGGGTGCTATTGTAAATGTTTGTAAATCTTTGTGTAAATCTTTGTAAATGTGGCAGGTTGCAAGACATGTACAAGACCTATATTGTCTCAGATCATACGAAATGACATGGAATGAGAGCTTTTCATACGTAGCTAATTTGACGTGACATCCTTAACATCTTACTAATAATGCTAATACTAATCAACTTTACCATGTCTACTAGTGTATACATGGTATAGCATATAATACACACGTATGTTTCTTCATGCACTTAACCTAGGAATACAATATTAGAGAGCTTAGGCCTATACAGCATCCTAATTAATGAAAGATATCATAACAATAATTTATGCTCAGCCACTTAGGATCTATACTTTAGACGCTGTATTCATAACTCAGTAAACTAAGTCAGTCGCCAATAATTACAGGTTATCATGGTTATTGGTCGCAGTGTTTTATATTATGGACCCGTATGTAGTGGAGTTCCGTTCTGATATGATCATTTCCACTGTTGCCTCTGAACTTAAACTAACTTCCAACATATAATTTGCATATATGCATAAATGAACACTTCGCTTACAAGTATCACAATAAGCTAATATCCTTAGAAACCCTTACCTCGAAAGCTTGGTGTTTGGTCTTGCTTGAGGTGGTATGTTGCCCTTTCTTTCAACCAGTTTCTCGACCATCACGTCTTGCTCGTTGCTGGAGTACTGAAAGATATAAAGTAAAAGATTAAATATGCTTCTACATGGTACGTGTAACATAACGTTGCAATAAAAGGTGTAATGTATTAAAGTGCATGTACCTCATCAAAACATATATTGATTTAAATGTTAATTTCCAACAACAAACGTGACAAAATGTGTGTTGTGGTATTAATTCATGATGCATACCAATGGATGAATAAACAACAATGTAAAACTTTGGACTTTGCTCCTATAATCCTGATGATATTACATTGCAATGAACCATGTAATGTTATCATGTTTTGCATGTTCTGAGAGGGTATTTGATAAAAATGATATGTTAATCAATATCAACATATGCACTATTGTTTCAATAAATCAATTCTACGTTTGATCTCGAAAGTAAGAATCTACTAATTTGTATCAAAGTGTGATGCATATACATAAACAAATGAACAAAACTGGTTCTTTCTCTAGTCCTATCTATGCCCCTCGTGTCTAGCAACCTGTGGTCTGTCCTTTGCAGTACCAGGGTATAGGCCGCCGGGCCGGGCGAAAAGGCGAATAAAACTAGTCTGAAGCTAGCTGAAGCTGGTACCATAGTCGTGAAACGAGTCCTGGCCGCCGGCCCGGGTGAGAACACTTAAAAAGTAGGGTGTTCTTCAAGCTGAAGTTTTTGTCAGAAGCAGTACCAATGTCTAGGCCGGCGTTATTTGGGTTTGTTGTGCACTCACGAGCAGCAAGCCGATGGTAAGGGAATTCACCGCTCCAAACCGTTCCTTCTTGTCCCACATCTTGCCGATGTCTTCCAGAGGTTGAAGACGGGCCAGCATGCTGTCTTCCGGTTTCATGGACAGCCACCAGCCTGGAAACAGCAACAATATATCGAATTAATCCTTTAAGTACAAAGTTGTGAAGAGGCCGTTAATCTATAAGACAGTTAATAAGCCCATGGTAGTGAGAGGGCTAACCCTCTTAGTGCAAATAAATTGAATTTTGAATTTTGAATCTTGAAAGAGACCATTGATTCAAAGCACATTGAGTAAGCCCGTTATATTTAGAAGGTTAACCCTCTTAGTACCAAGGCATGAAGAGACCATTAATATAGAACGCAGTGAGTGGGCCCACGGCAAATAAAGGGCTAATGAGAAGTACCTATAAATATGGAATGACTCGAGATAAACAGATATAATACCGCGACACACTTACCGTCAAAGCAGTGGATAGGGTAGTTACAGAGCACGCCCCCATCGACGTAAACGTCAAAGGTAGCATCGTGCCCCATCCTCACTGCGCCGAACAGAACTGGAAACAAATCGAATCGACATATTATCTCATAACATGCCATTGCAGCATTTGTGCACAAGTAATACATACGAATCCCATAGAGAAACAGAGTGTCGAGTACTCCAAAGGTTAATGAATGCATTGCATACCCGAGGAGCACTCAGTGAAGGAGGAGAAGTGGATCATTGGGATGGGAGGCTATTTCCCCGGAACATTGGTTCTGATAAATATGTCGGAAGAGGAGGGTGGTGGATGGGGGATGCATTCCTTAACTTCGTGGTACCCCACCTGAGAGTCTGTTTATGGTAGTTTACACATTTTGCAGACACAGTGGAATGAACAGAAAGCCTATACTGGAAATCGGTGATGCCGACCTCTCGTTGTTCACCCCAACCCTCGAACGGTATTACACAGGCATTACGAGTGCCACATGCAATAATGATAATACTACCTTCCCAGTTCTTCGTTATATTAAAGGGCCATGTATGTGCATAGAAGGCTTGGTATTGATAGTTGTTGTGATTTTTTTAAAATAAAGTACCAAAGTGGTGTCGTCATATGCAGTTTAAAGCAGTTTTCCGGTTCTAAACAACATCCCTCAAGCATATCAAGTATATCAAGGGAGAATTTTAATGGACCAACTTTAGGCAAGCGGGCAAGTGTCGGAAACTCCCACGGTGAGTACCCTCTATGACCAGTGTTTGCTCTACCCATATAATTGTATCACGGCAATATGTAAATATGACGTCACACTTCGGTATTCAAAGCACGAGCAGAGCAGCTCACGTGGTATAGCCATTGACATGCGCACTGCGATTCTGATAGGCATGTTGGGCGTGGTCTTGACGTGGCAATACTCGGCGTCCATGTGGTTCAGGTTGGTCACGACGATGCACAGCTCCTTGCCCAGACGCTCATACAGCTGCTTGAACGTGACGTCAGCGTCGCCCGTCATCTCCTCCAGGCGGTCGCCGAACCACTCGAAGAGGCGGCGGGCCGGGTGCCAGCCGAAGTGACGCAGCAGATTAGGGAACAGCCGACACGTCGCGCACTTCTCGTCTGTGTGGGGCAAAGGTTATTGAACACAATTAGAAAAATATGGTTATGTATGGCGTTACGCAGGCTGGTGACGTTTCCTGTGGCACTGAATTAGTTAACAAGCCCCGTGAATTCTTATATAGTTGTTGGCTGCAGCTGGAGAAAACATCACAGAATGTTCATACCGAGAGGATGTGCATTGCCTACGCTGAGGGTACATAAATAAGTAACGAGCCAATGGTGAGGGACTTATTTCTTCCCGAAGCAGCAGTGCAAAACCCCGAGGTCTAAACATTTTGTGATGTTTAAGACAACAAAGAAAATATCTGATATATCATTCAGGTTAGTCTACCGAACATATATTCTAACATATAGTAAAAGAGTGAGTCGGAAAAACGTCACGGAGCGCATCAAATACACACAGAGGATAGGCCGGTAGAGTACGCCTGGTACAGTGCAAATATAACAAGTAAGTTGGACGCAGCGCGTCTATCTGCGCCTATCAGCGCGTTCACTTGCGTGCAAAATGTTTCCCTAGGGAAACATAACACTAGTATCGGTGTTATCATGGTTATGTTGACTGGCGTCAGCTGGCAACATACCCGTTGTTTTGCTGACACATAATCACATTCAACTACTCGGTAATCAATACTAGACTAACCTGAATAATATACCCCAATGTCTCACCCATGAAGTACTCTTTGAGGTTCATGCTTAGGAACTCCTGCACTTCGTGTGAGTTGTAGCCGATGGCTGAGAGGGCGGCCCACATCGCTCCAGCACTCGCCCCGCTGAACCGTCGGATCTTGGCCCATGCTCCAATCCGCTCCAGCTCCTGAAAACATGTACAAAACAATCAAAGCTAGATTCGGTAATTCGTCTCATGGAGATATCTACAATGTTAATATTATGAGAAACATAGATGTAAGACGTTGGCCTGGTGTGCCATGTATACGGGACGCGCATTTATTTTATCCTGCAACACGTTATAATCTGTTCTGGAAGCACAAATGCATTCCGCCGTAACCATGGTAACGGAGTCACATATGTATCGTATTATTAGGAGCAGATGTCAGTCACAGTCACAGTCACATTTACAGTTACAGGTACATTTATAGTCATGGTCAGAGTCGTAGCATTCTAAAACTTTCTTCTGATATCACGTGTGCATCACGTGTCATAGACATAATATCACAGGCTAGCGAGAGGCTAGGGTCCTGATGATAATATGATATCTCGATCTGTAACTATGGTAACTATCGCCAGGTCACGGGGACTTAGGTATAAGTCAATATTTTAATCAAAGGCTCTCTGGGAGCTTTGTAACATTCAACCTTACTTCCCCTGAAATATCACGCACAAAAACGGCACACACACCTCCTGAGAGTCCCATTTTTGAAAGTTTTTTTAGTGTTTTTTTTTTTTTTTACTTCATACATATAATATAATTATTAGCAACAATGTCTCAATGCCGCATATCTAATTATAATCACCACAATAACCATGGTTGAGGAGGAGACTTACCCGAACAGCTCCTGCGTAGGCCAGCCCTTTATTTCCTCCCCCCTCAAACACGACGTTCTCGAAGGGGAACTCGTAGTCCTCATACCGAACCGCTTCTCCCGCGTCCCCCGAGGTCCGGCCTGGGATGCCTGGTAGAACGGGTAGAGCCTGTAGGCCGGTCGGGCCTTGCTGCTGGACCGAGTTTCGAGACGGCTTCTTCTTCTTCGTCTTCTGGAGATTTATATTTTTCTTCTTTTGGCCGCCGTTCGATGTGTTTTGTACCCCTCGTTTCTTCAGGAAGGCCTGGATTTCTGCAGACTGGTAGACTTGGGGGTCGAGTGTTTTCCGTCGCCCTCGCCGCGGCTTGGGTATGGCGTCATTCGACGTCGGTGCGGTGGATGCTGGCTCGAGAGCGTTACCCACCATGCCCACTGTGTGTCTGCGACCACGACTAGTGCCGGGCTGGGCTCCGTGTCGTGGTCCCTCTCCAGCTCGCTTCTCGTCTTTCGTCTTCTCACCATTAGTCTCCTCGCTAAACGCCGTGGTCGACGACCTACGGGATACTTTGGATGACTTCGAACCCATGTCTAATGTTGCTGCAGATTGCAGTGATTTTAATTGGATTTCCGCATGGTTTAATCAGCTATGGTGCCTTTGCGTTTAAAGATACTTCATCATTAAAATACAAAAAGCGCATGCCTCTCTTTCGAGATCTCTACTTTGATGTTATAACGTGCAGTCGATATATAACCTTGATGAATCCTCTATTTTGAGGAGAAAGCATAGCTGTATTATTGTGCACTTCTCTTCAGTCCGGTGTTCCAGCTAAAAAATGAATCCCAGACTTATCGATGCTGTACAGGTTTCAATAATCTAAAATCAATACGACAATGGCGGACCCACAATAAACACCAGACGAGCAGACACGGGATATTATACATCTGGGGTCGTAGCTAGCCGCTAGTTGTCAAGCAGGCTCATTCGTCACGGTATTGGTAGGTAGGTAGGAGCACAATAGGGACAATATGAAGCCCTATCGATCGCCTCGATCTGAGTCCGCCCCCTGGCGTTGTTGGGCTGGCCTTTATGTGGCCCTCCAGGAGACAGTGCGATGGTCCTCATCGCAAACTGGACAGAGGGGAGTTCTTAACGATTTGTTTGTCTGCGCCCTACTTTAACGCCTCCCAGCATGCCCAGGCTTACCTTAGAGGTAATGGGGTGAAGTGCGGTATCATGGCAGAACTGCTCTGCCGTCATTCACTGGTATCATGACTTTGTTTAATTTCAACGATTTTATTTCATTTTGAGAATCTTCCGGCCTAGAATTCTGAAATGGATCCCCGTCATGCCATTGAAAATGAGTTTTACAGTCTTTACTATTTCTAACCCTCACCTTAAAGTTCATAAAAAATATGGCTCTCGAATGTTAAACATGTTTTCGTTCACATTAGGATGTGAAAGGATGTGAAAAAGAGACGACGAAATGAAAGGTAGTCGTCTATGGAAACACCAGTACAAGGGGATTACGGGAGATAACCGTGTTTACTTTGACTACTCAGTACACAATCACATCTCCACTACACGCAGCTGCAGTGTGAGCTACGTCACGATTTTGTATTGGCTGCTTGACGTCAAGAAAGAGAAGCAGTATCTGCTTCGAAAATACTTATTTTTTAGACAACAATTAAATGTCATAAACATAAACATGATAAAGGATAACGTAGTTCACGGGACAAAACTATCTCTCTTTATTTCCCTGTCCAGGATTTCCGCCCACGAGTGGAAATGCATGAAAAGAAAAAATAATGGGGTCCTTAGTTACTTTGCATCACCTTGGTACCCATCAACACTACCCCCCGCATTCCTATTCACGCAGAAAATGAATTGTACCTTGACTGATGCGTTATTCATTCAAAAATGAAAGATCACTATAATCATGATGATTGTTATCTTTTCTATCAACCTCCTGCACTCCCTCCCTGTCCCGCACCCCACCCTTCTTTCTAATCTCTCTCTCTCTCTCTCTCTCTCTCTCTCTCTCTCTCTCTCTCTCTCTCTCTCTCTCCCCCCCCCCCCTCTCTCTCTCTCTCTCTCTCTATCATTGTTTCTCCCTCCTTACTTCGATCTGCATATGAAGATAGCGATACACGCATGAGATTACAAATAATGCATAAAGGGCACAAGGTTGTAACTCCTCATCACCTTAGTATGCATTGTTAAACTCTATCTTCATAAAGAGTCGGGAACGTTCGAATATCGATTTAATTTGACTTTTGCCTTATGGAGCTAACTGTGTCACATATCGTCTGCTGCTAACAACCAGCCTGAGGGTTTGTTAATCATATAGTGCCATGCAGTGGGCGTTTTGTTGGGCGATTTTCAGTATCCACAACTTACCACACACAAACACGTGTTTTGGAGATCATTTACTACCTCCCCCATCTCTCTCTCTCTCTCTCTCTCTCTCTCTCTCTCTCTCTCTCTCTCTCTCTCTCCCTCCCCCCCTCTCTCTCTCTCTCTCTCTCTCTCCCTCTCTCTAGCTATCTCCCTCTCTCGTATCTTTCCTTCTTTCTTTTTCTAACACTTGTTGATTGGTCTCTGCCCCGCCCTCTCTCCAATAGTATCTCTCTCTCTCCTTCCCTTCGCGTTGTCTATATCCACCACATTCTCTCTCTCCCTCTCTCTTTTTCGCATATCTTTATATATCTGTCTCTCCTTAATAGTTTGCATTCCTTTTCACGTCCTCTCACATTTTGCCTTTCATGTTATCTCCATGATAACTGTCGCTCTCTAAAATAATTAAAAAACGACGTACTCAATTAGAGTTTTAATTTATTTTATGTTAAATGTCATATTTAGATACCATCTCCATCAATAACATTGATAATACCACCAATCTAATTAGAATGAATGGTGTTATCACGCCTGCGCCCCACCACACTTATTCCGACTGAACATCACGCCGGATAGGGCATCAAACACTGTTCCAGCATATTTATGTACATTAAATGAATTAAGCCAAAACACAACGTGTATTACGCCACCATATACATTAATGCGTGATATATTATTCACCATGTTCACTTTAAAATGTTTGAAGTTCATTTTAATACATGGTGAATACAAGTAGACATTATCATATTTACCATATATACGATTTAATTAATTACACTTCACGTTTCACAAGTCGGAGGGTATGACACACGTATTTCTCTGCCGCAGCCATGGCATTGGATTGACGCAACATCGTGAGACCTCGGGCAAGCTAAGGTTTCATATTGATATATGTAGCACTTGTCTTATATGTTTATACATCATAATATGTCATAGATATATCATTATATAAAGGCATGAACACACAGTGCTCTTTTCTCATGTAAAAAACAATTTCCATGAGCATAATTAAAAACAAAATATAGTAATGAAATGGTACATAAATATAATGAATGAACTGCAATCACAATTACAATTAAAAAGAGAGCATATGTTAGATATCATATACCTAATTATGCTTATAATAAAAAAAAACATTGTTACCATGTCAGTGTGTTGCGCCAATTGCGTCCATATTGCAGCATGTATACAAACACATTAATCAACATAAAACAACACATAGACCTATGCCATTCGGCCGTAAACATGGTAAAGAAACTCGGTCAAACTCGGTCAAAGGAATATCGTATTTTTCCGCTCCGCCTGTCAGCATTGTTTTTCACACATAAACATACTTTCATTATGACCCAAACTTCGCCAGCGCATCCGTCAGACGATGACGTCCGCGTGATCATCTAATTTGCGTATCTTCACAGCTCAGTCTGGCTGCCTGACATAGCGCCATTCATGTCATGTGGTAGGTTTGGCTATGAGACAGCTGCGGTGGTGTGAGATGATCTTTACATGAGAGGGCTATTTCAGCTTCTATACACTACTATGACTAGCATCACTAATACTACAAATTGTACATTTAACTTCTTCTGCAACTACGTGTACCGGTACGTCTACTGGTAGTGATAATTTTTATAATATGAATGATTATGATAATAATAATGGTAAATATAATAATTATATAAAATTACAATGATAATAATGATAAATATAATAATGATACAAATGGTGATGATAATGATAATGATAATAATGATGATAATAATAATAGCAACATTCAAATAATGATAGAAAGCATTACGAATACTACTACTAATTTCACTACAGCACTTATAATAATACTTTCACCACCCCCACTACTACTACTACTACTACTACTAATAATAATAAATACTACCCTGTATAGCTACTATTGGCACTACTGCATGTAGCCTACTTCTGCCCTCCTCTTCTTTCACTACCGATTGCTGTCCGTTATCATGTTGGCATGCTTACAGCCTGATTTCCTTTAGGTGAGTAAGTATGAAGCTTGTAATGTGACCAATGCACGTTTCTTGGGCACTCTGTGTTATCATGTTTTAGTTCTAAATTAAAACTCTATGCTCTTTAAAATGTCTTATCAACACACCTTTATTATAATTGGCCATGGCATTCCAAACCATACGCACTCGCGAGGAATGTGACTACCAGTCCTCTCAAAGGTTGGGAGTATTATCGGGCTCAAAGCCGACATTCGGCACTTCCGAGCGTCTCGTTCCTCGCTTGACTCTCACTAGTTTAGCATCATCGGCAGTCCTTGGAGAGACTTCGGGCGAGATGCCACGGTCACGTGAGGGAGATGGACTAATTCCCTCTGGTTGCGGAGTAGATGATTGGCGTACCTCATTGAACTGCTGCGTGTCTTTTTCATGCGCGCACCCATTGTTGACGTC
The DNA here is from genome assembly GCA_963669155.1 of Arbacia lixula. Classification (NCBI taxonomy): domain Eukaryota; kingdom Metazoa; phylum Echinodermata; class Echinoidea; order Arbacioida; family Arbaciidae; genus Arbacia; species Arbacia lixula. The sequence goes on from OZ022589.1 coordinate 519,913, forward strand.
ACTAGGTGCGTCACGGAGAGGAGGGAGCACACGCAAGACGGGGACGGAGGAGTCCCCGCCTGCTAGCCCAGCTGAGATGCGATCGTGCGACATCGCGTCTTCCCCGTCGGTGTTGCTGTCGTGGATGGAGAGGTTGGTTTTGGTCAGCTGAGCGTCGGAAGCAGCCTCCACGGTGATGTCAAGACGCATACCTGCGCTGCTTGGCTTGACCTTGTGGTCGTCGTACAGCAGTGTGCTCTCCGTAACGCTGCCTCCCCGTAGCTCCTGCTTCAGGGGAGGGTCGTTAAGCCGCACGTAGTGACGAAGGTACGACCGCACTGCGCGTGCGCCTTGCTGCGAGGTAAAAGAACAAAGAATGAAGCGTTCAGTGTGTGCGGGGAGTCACTATCCTTAGCCGTATAATTATGGTTGATAAAACACTAACAAAGTTGAGTATTGTCCATACGTGATCAATTGATGCAGTAACAAAAAAAAAAGGTTTTTCTTTCAAAGAATTTTTTTTGGAATAATTCTAATACTGAACGTAAGTATACGGCACTATTGAAAGCGTATTATGCAGTTGTATGTTTATGATAACCCATAGCATTGGGGGAATAGTAAGATAAGATATATTCAAGAAGGAGTGAATGCCTCTAGTTCTTTAGAAATAGGACGAACATATCATATTTGGTCTGAAGTGTTCTTTCTTTTGAAAAGTTAAATTTCATTTTGTTCTGACATGTCTGACATAACGCTCAATGATAATCAATCTTGTTTATATCTAGAACTGAATATATATTTTCTTGCATACGGACTTATGAAAACAAAAATGTACACAACTTTCCAGCAACATTACTGAGTGTTATTGTAAACTTCCGCACAGACATCGGATAAGACAGGTGACACAATTTATCGGCTCGTACCTCGACCAGGAAAGCCTGGTCGTCGTCCTCCAGCTCGAAATCCGTGGTGTCGATGTATACCGTGTCAATGCCGATGGTCCGCTCAAAGTCCTTATCCTGTGTAGCAACAAGCAAAACGTTTATGCATGAGGTGTACATTTATTTGTAATGTTTATGCTGTGAGAGAACATGAATAAAGTTTTTTGTTTAAAAATAACCCACGACATTTATCATGATAACGGTTTCTTTTGCTCATTTCCGCCCTGTCACCATGGTGTGGATCCTCCTCTTACTCCCCCACCCCTCTCTCCCCTCTCCTTCACCCCTTCGATCCTGCCATCTCACCGTGGTGTAGGTATGCCCTTTCCCCATCGACTCCACCCCTCGCTCCCTGTACCCACCGTGGTGTGGATACCCCACGCACAGTAAGCCCTCCACCCCCACCCCTTCACCCTCTCACAGGGGTGTAGGTATGCCCATTTCCCACTCCCTCCACCCCTCGCTTCCCCTTCCCGCTTTCAGGCCGGGGTGTGGACCTCCACCACCCCCTTCCCACACACATACCTTCTCTCACTTTACTAACCGTGGTGTGGACCCCCCCCCCCCCCACATACACGCCCTCGCTCTGTCTACTAACCGTGGTGTGGATCCCCCCCCCCCCCCCCACATACACACCCTCGCTCCGTCTACTAATCATGGTGTGGATCCCCCCCCCACACACACACACACGCACCCTCGCTCCGTCTACTAACCGTGGTGTGGATCCGCTTAACGTTGACGAGCAGGGTGTCCGTGAGTGCGCCGAGGAACTGTCCGAACGTCTCGATGTTTCGCCGGTCGTAGCCCTTAAACTGCGTCTGGATAGCCACGCCACGCTTCTCAGCGAACGACATCAGCTCTTCGAAGGAGATCTGTGATTTGGCCGGAAACGAAACATAAACACGTGACCATCATTGACATCGACATCCTACATCATAGTCTGTGCCGACAGTCAGCAGCATTATTAGAATTGTGGTCGCACCACACCTCACTAAAGCAATAATTCCTTCTCATATGATATCAAGCTCATTCTCGCTCTGACATACATGCGCAGTCCGATCTCTAATTATCACATTGCATTGAATGTTCCATGTTTAATTCGGTACTTCTTACGTTCCTTGTTTTGTTAGATGTAATATTAATCCTAGCATTATGTTAAATGGTAACTTTGTTTAGACGCTAGATGCTTACTACTACATCACCACACATTGTTCCTTGTCAGGTTGTCAGGTCAATGTTGACATGCTATCACGCTCTTCGGAGCAAGCTTTCAATATGAATTGTCCCGATGAACAGCAACGAGTAATATGAGAGCATACATATCATCATGTAGTTCATCTTTTGTCATTCTCTTACTGATTTAAGGGCTATATATTACATTGCGATTAATCACAACTCGACTTAATATTGATCTATCGTAACTCTGTTTATTACAAATAGGGGGTTAGACTTCTAATTAAACAGGGCCCAGGTCGATAAAAGGTAGACATGGTAGACGTACCACGTCGTCCTTCTCGTGGTTGAGGTAGTCAAATATGTCGTCGACCTCGTAGTCGTTTCCGAAGAGACTTCGACGCTGATCGTCGGTGAAGAAATCAACCTGCCGGGCGAAGGCGTTTCTGAGCTCCTCTCTCGTGATCGTGCCGCTCTGGTCGATGTCGGACTCCTGGAGTAGATGGAGGAAGTTCGACATCGCGGCCGTCACCACGGCGTGCTCACGGAGCGCCGCCTCGCGCACCTGCTTCAACTTCTGTCGACTCCTAGGAACAAAGTCATGTTAAGATGGTCATACAAACCCAGAACGATTAGAGAGAATACCGATTATTCATATGTGAACACGGCCAAGCATATGCATCATTTTGCTTAGAGCAGCTGCCAAAAACAGTCATAGTGTCAGTCATCATTTATGTCAATCTAAAACCATCTAATATACTAAGAGATGAACACGGCCATACGGACAGATAGTGATTATAAGGATGGACAATGGTGGTGCAGCGTCCACCATATCCACCGACTTCACTTCAGGCGATAACGGGCATGCCTTCTTGTATGAATTACTTGGTTATCTATCTTATTTATCAGGCTAGTGTGACCATACCCGTTCACTCTGTTTTCTTCGTAATGCCTATTCTATACTGTATGCTCACCTGGAGAGCTTTGTGTCAGGCCGACGACCAGTGCGGTTGTTGCGTTTTTGAAGTTTGGAGACCATGACGTCATGTTCATCGCTGCTGTACTAGAGATTTTAAAAACAGCAATAAGAAGAATCGTTACAATCATTGTTAGGAAAAAGAGATATATTTTATCATGATGTCATGCTGCTAAGTTTGATGCGAAGCTAGTCAGGCGGGATGGCGGGGAAGAGTTTTAACAAAACATAACTAAACCAAAGATCTGAGTGGGGACGGGTGCGAAATCTGCCCCCCCCCCCCCCCCCCCCGATGCAGGGTTGTGACACTGTCGAGCTAGCCCGACCTTTTTATGGTTAAGAACACTATGGAGCAGGTCAGGTCTTTATTGGTTAAGGGACCCGTTGCATGAAGCTTAATATTCATGGTAACTCTTCTATTAATGGTAACTTCTATGTGATAGCCAACCAAAGCCAAAGTTTACATTACAGTTGTCATTGGTAGCAAAGTTACAATCAATGATAAGTTTTATGCAATGGGCTCAGGAGGTGACTTACGAGCAGGAGTCCGATGGTGTTAGGGTTGACCGTGCCGAACCGCTCCTTCTTGTCCCACAGTTTACCGATGTTTTCGAGCGGCTGGAGCCTCCTGAGCATGCTGTCTCCTGGCTTCATGGACAACCACCAACCTGAATATATGGGGAGCACGCGTATAGGACGCGCGTTAGGACGCATTAAGTCAATTGATAGTCCGAGTGTAACGCACTTTTATTTCGCGAGTACTCAAAATATTGATCACGCGTTAGGACTGTGAGGAGTGAAGAGATCAGCGAAACCAAAAAGTACTATCACCTAGAGTGTAACGAACTTTTTTTCTCAGGTGATCAGATGGGCAAAACTACGCTTTATCACGTGATGAACTCTTGACCAATCCTATAGCAGCATTCTTAGTATGTGGAATATAAACCAAGATATATCTTTAACATAACAACAAAATAACGCATTATAGAATAATGGTGAGCATGACATGAAGGCTATCGCAGGCCTGAAATCAACTTAATCATCGCCGCAATGATTATGTTTAAGGAAACATTACAGATATGATTGCAACAAGCTGTAGAATATTAGAGGGAGGGCCGACATCATATGCGTCACAGTTCGTATCATCTGAAGATGTTATTTAGTGCGATGATTTGCACTTACTCCAAAGGGCTCTAAGAATAATACACATTTGCCAAATATTCCTGCTCCTTTTAGGAGCAACTTATTTTCTGACCTTCAAACCCCTTTCACAATTGCAGTAGTTTAAGCTTGCGTGTCTTACCATCGTAGCAGTGAATGGGGTAGTTACACAGCACGCCTCCGTCTACGTAGAAGTCATGTGACCCAGCTCGCTGGCTCTTCACGGCACCAAACAGGCCTACACGGTAGATGGGACAAGCGAAGGGAACAGGTGGATGGAATCTCAAACTACAGCATTCAAACATTGATCTCTTTCAATTATATGCCAATGTTTAACAGGTGTATGAGACATTAAGAGCATAGATACCGACTTTTCACCTTCCACTGGTACAACAACGTTAATACATTATATCGAGCTTGTGAATTAAAATATGACGGGTTTGAACTTGGATTTTCACAAAGTCCTTACGACATGGACGGGTTCAACACACCTAGCTATCCGTCTTATACAGTACTTGATCAGCAAAAGTAGGATATACTCAGTAGTTAGTTTCTCTTAGACATTTATTTTAATTTCACGATGTGTTTGCGACGCATGGGACATTAATGCTTGTGAATCAGTTCGTTGTGAATGATTCTCTGATCAGTGTGATATTTAATCTCAAGGCCCTTCGAAAGAGAAGACATAGTGAAACATTGTGGCTGAAACATCATTCCGAATATGACTGCGTGCTCCTTGATGCCTACCTTTAACTCGGAGGGTCGTTTTTATTAAAGGGAAATTCCACCTTGAAGTCAAGTTGACTTTAATGAAAGCAAAATCATTACAAAATCTTTAGTGAGAGTTTGACAAAATCCGTCAAAGGAAATTAAATAATTCTATTTTCAAGTTTTGATTTTGTAACGTCACGTGCGGGATTCTCTCTCATATGTTGTGTATTATTTGTTTTGAAAATGATCAATATAGCATAGTACTTATGCATTTGATAAATCATTGTACACATGTTTTTACACACATACATTTCTGAAGAGATTAATTCCTTCATCAAAAAACAGGAAAAGGAAAATTATGGAGAAAATAGTACACAACATATTCGTGATATTGAAGAGCATCTTGCACAAAATTGAGATTTACACAAATCATAACTTTCTTATCCTTTGACGGATTTTCGTCAAACCTTCACTCATATAGTAATTTCTTCCTTGTTTTTTAAACCAATTTAATTCCTTCATCAAAAAACAGAAAAAGGGAAATTATGAGGAAAATAGTACACAACATATTTATGATATTGAAGAGCATCTTGCACAAAATTGAGATTTACACAAATCATAACTTTCTTATCCTTTGACGAATTTTCGTCAAACCTTCACTGATATAGTCATTTCTTCCATTTTTTTTTTAAACCAATTTAACTTCAGGGCGGACTTTCTCTTTAGGCTAACAATCATAACAATCACTGAGAGTGGTGAGGAACGAGGCGTTCAACATAATGCATGATCTAAAGGTAGAGTGTGTGAATCCCGTAAAGGGATAATGAGATGCCCCACGGGGTGCGAGACATAAAAGACAAGATAAGTGATAATTCCTGCGAATTGACAAGCATGAGACATGAAGCATGAAGCACAATAGGTAAGATAGAAGGTGGATCCTCTGAATGGACTATGCTAAGCCATAGAGACAGGAAGCAGGACATGAGATGAAGCCTGTCAACACGCTGAAGCCACATGAATGCCACACAGTGTGTCGAAGCCACATGAATGCCACACAGTGCGTCGAAGCATGGCCATGATGGCAATGCGGGATCTTCGTAGGTTTCCATTCTACATTAACTCCGTTCATCAATCGCTAGTACTCTATTGATACGCTCTTAACTCAATGTATGCGTTATGTGTTATTTGCTTTCACCTACGACACCGTGCTGCCTGCGAGATTTTTCATTTTTTTTTTTATAGCCAATGAAAAAGAGTATGTATCTGTCAACCTCCATAAAATACTCGGGATTAGCCATCCGTATGATTATACAATCATGTAATGTTCTGAAATAATCCCAGTGCAGTCATCACTCTACGTTGCTAGATATTGCGTTTGTTTGAATCATTTGATATTACTGGCTGGTGAAAACACCTACATGTCCTATATATCAAACACAGTTGGCACTGGGAAGTTTTTGATATGGTAAACAAAGAGTTTAAAGACGAACACTCTTTATTCTCTCACAATTTAACTATTTTCTGTGAGGTACAAATACGCAATGTGATCTAACGTACGTCAACGCCGGCTGTTGATTGACGATTGACGAAACAAGAGTAGATTTGTGCTCTCTTCTAAATTCATGTATCTTAGTTCAACACGTAATGAACTCAGTGCCCAACACTGTTTACTTTCTTTCTAATTTCATTCCTTAATTTCATCTAAGTGCATAGGGATATGCGTAGCTATGTGTTATGCGCTATACAAGGACTGAATATTATTAGTATTTAGTTATTCATCAATATTTCATTCGGTAAAGAAAACACTACTCTGATGTTCGGAAAATGGTTATTATCCGTCAAGCTGCGGCCTCGTGATAATATCATCGTGTAAATATCTTCTTGCGTCAATACTTTAAACCATGCCCTCGATGATCAAGATCACTGTACATACCTGGGATTGCCAAGGACATGCGCACTGCGATCCTAATGGGCATATTGGGCGTGGTCTTGACGTGGCAATACTCGGCGTCCATGTGGTTCAGGTTGGTCACGACGATGCACAGCTCCTTGCCCAGACTATCATACAGCTGCTTGAAGGTGATGTCAGCGTCGCCCGTCATCTCCTCCAGGCGGTCGCCGAACCACTCGAAGAGGCGGCGGGCCGGGTGCCAGCCGAAGTGACGCAGCAAGTTGGGCAGCAGGCTGCACTTCCCGCACGGTGCGTCTATCGGGTGACAGAGAAATAACTATAAAGTCTCCGTCTTAGAAGGAGTTGCGATTGATCTGCGTAACTCACAAGTCCTATCTTTAATGTATAGAGTTACGATTCATATAAATCACAAGTCAAGATGCGATTAGTCGCACGTCTTCATAAGACAAGGAAAATTTGGGCTTTACAACAAGCACCGACGGGGACGAAATAATATTTTACAATTATGAATGATCTTGTAACTACATTTCTTTCGTCTTATACCGACCATGCGGACGTTTGTCTGGAAGGATTTTCCCAGAGATGTTTCATGTTATAATTTAAATGTCACTTTATGAATACGGGTACGTTGAAACTTCTAGTATTAATTCAAATTTCAAAACGAATCGCAGCCATCTCATGGCATAAGCATTCTAATGTTGGTACTGGATATAAGCATTGCTTTCTTACTACTCACCCAAGAAGTAGGCTCTGAGGTTGAGTCTGAGGAAAGCCTCGACGTCGTACGAGTTGTATCCGATGGCGAGCAAGGTGGCGAACATGGCCCCCGCACTCGCCCCAGCCAGACGACGGATGTTCTTCCACAGACCCACGCGCTCAAACTCCTGTTTGAAGAGAAACAACACATGGATTGACTTGACTATTGTTTGATCGAATGAACGAATAAATAAAAAAATGAATAATTGACTGGGTGACTCAATTAATGAATGAATCGTCGATAGAGGGAGTTATTATGGAGGAAATGGGACAGCTTGAACCAATCATATTTGGGAGCAATTTTGCTTAACTGTTTATTATCAACAAAGCGACGTTATTTCAAGTTTGAAACCTCTCATAACATTTTGAGGGTGAAAACACAATCGACTATATCTTGATTCATGTACATTCTGTTCTATTGTGACAGAAAAAAAATCACATTTATTGTGGGAATGCCTTTCTACTCGTCGCGGTCGGGGTGGGCAGTGGACGAAGGAAGCTCACTCTAATAATTCTACTCCCATTTTCCCCCCACTTTCTTTCTCTAATTATTACTAGCTGCCACCCAAAATGGAACAATATAAGAAAACCTAAGGGTTAGATATACTACTTTGAGTTTTTCCACCCCCCCATATTTCTTTCAATCATTATTACATCATAATATGCAAATATGTATTTTTTCTATACCAATGTATATCAAAAAGCACAGCTGCAAGAGCAAAAGCAAAGTTTAACTCACCCTAACTGCGCCTGCGTAGGCCAGCCCCTTATTGCCTCCTCCTTCGAAGACAAGGTTCTCGAAGGGGTACTCGAAGGCCGTGTAGTCGATGAGTTCCACCGAGCTATTATCGGTCAGCCAGCTGGCATCTGACTGGCTTGCGTCTGAGCGCACTGACTTGAGCGAGTCGGTCAGGCGGTTGCGCAGGGCCAGGCTACTCCCCCGGAGGCTCTCCTCGGCCTCCTGCGCCCCAAGGAAGTGGGGCGTCTGGAACTGCAGCGGGTCGAGGGTCACCTTGCGTTTCCTCTTCGTTTTCTTCCCGGCCTGGAGCCTTCTAGCAGCTTCATCATGCCCTGCTGCGTCGTCAGCGCCTTGTCGCCCGGCGTTGCCCGTGCGTCGTCGTTGCCCGGCCTCGTGAGCGATCTCGGCAGGGCTGATCTCCTTCTCGTCAGAGAACGAGTTCACCTTGGAATGTTTACTGCCCATGATGTTTGGCCGTGCTCGCTATCGAGTCTGAGAGTGGACCTCAAATAGTCTGACTTGATCACGGAATGCTCAACATATATCTGTCTTGGGAATGATTGTTAATTCGTCGAACATGTCCAAAGAGATATCAACACATATGAGATCGTGTATTCCGCTCATAATGATTGGACACAGTGCTCACTAAGGTTCATGTCCTCATCAAGGACGCTTGCAAGATATCAGCTGTAAATTGTTTCTTGATTTCCTCATTCAACCTCAATTACAGTACACTTTTCTCATACAATGAACAGCTTATGTAACGACTGACTGACATGACATTGAACAAAACATATACTTAGCGCGAAGAAGGTACTTAACTACGCGGAGTTGAGTGATGGGTATCCGGAGATATCAAGCTATGTCTCTATAGCATGTATAGAGTGATGTTTACGCACCTCATGTCCGTAAGAATATTCAATCACCCGCTATCGACACGAAACGAAACATTCTAGGTTTGCACGTCTTTTAACTCAATAAAATCCACAGTGTTTACACGATCCAACACTTTCTTTTTCAGAAGATTATCCCTCTATTCCTGTGAGTGTATTCCAAGCAAGTTCCTTTCCCCTGCCTTCTGTCAGATTCACCTGTCCCGTTTGCGTAGCTAACCTCCCGTCACCTCGGACCGTTACCAAGGCCCCCTCTCTGAATAGTTCAATGATTATTACCCGGTATTAGCTTTCGGTTCGCGGTGAGCAAGACGCGAACAAAGGTGGATCGTCGACTATTGTTAAGTTGATCTCCCATCGATCCTCTGCCTGCTCCGTTAGAATGGGCATGTGGGAGTGTGGGGTGAATGGTAATAGCAAGGGAGATAGTGTGCGCTCAAGCTTGTGCTGTCAGTGGAGAGGAATACACAGGGCATACGCGCAGACAATTATAGGAAGCATTGACGGAGAACGCCAGCAAGACGGAGAAACCACTCTGATATTGATCGACATACCATCGCAAATCAGGGACGCAGAGACGTTTTAAACATGTTCAAAAATTGGGGATGCGGGACCACAGGAGGCCAGGTACAACATCCTCCTTATTACCTGCATGATTGGTGCAAAAGAAGCGGGAAAGGATGCGGACATTCATACACTCACACATACGCACACGCACATAGACAAAGAAGCAAACAAGCAAACACACACATTCACACATACCTATAAACACACACACACATATACATGATTACAAACTCGCGTTTTCACGCCACATTGAATCAAGTTCAATCATGAAAAAATGTACACCCATCGTGCACAACGTTCTTAATTGTCGCCAAGCGAGCGATTCGAAGAGAGAAGAGCTTAAGCATTTTAAGAGAGAGAGAAACTGTTAGCAAGTGGTGAGGTTATCGATGTATTTTTCACCTCGAGTGAGGCCACGTACGGTCATGCAAACAACAAAAATAAAACGAGTTTATTCTGTAGTGCTATTGCGCTCACATGACATGTACCTGACAAGTGTTTTTGTTTTCACGTGAGTGAGTTTTTCAGAAAAATAAACTTGTTGGCATGGTTGGGTTCGACATTATAATAGGAGACTGTCAAGTCTCGAGGATCTATGGTCTCGAGGGACCATGATTTAAGTTTATCATTAAGAATCGTGGGGAGTGGAGAGAGGATGCGTCTTGGAAGGAAGCCTTAATTCGGAGATGACCTCCCGATGGTGGCAAAATGAGAGGAACACGTGTCAATGAAGTGGTTGGAGGGTATGGAATAGAAATGTCTGAAAGTGAACATCAAGAAAACTTAAGAGCTGGTGAGTTGCAGGACAAGGAAGAAAGCAAACATCTTGGACAGATAAACGGGTCTAAGTACCTTGGATCAGTGCATGTCGAGCGGGACGAACACCGAAGTGGTGTCATCGTATACATTGTTACACAGGCTTCTGGTCATGCTGGTTGTAAACAATATAATTCCAGTGTGAGTTACACTGGTCCGATATTGTCTAACGGGCTAGGATCGGACACTCACAGCGAGAGTCTCCGTTATGATCATAATGATGCCAGATGTTCACTTTACCCTTATCCATTTAGCACCAGTTGCCTTGACAACAAGCTCATATTACGTCACATTTTTAGTACTCTATACGGAGGCTCACAGATAGCAGATAAGAGCAAAATCAAACTGCATGAACCAATAAAATGGAAGGAGCTCTACTTAGGGGTAGAAAGATAAAGAGGGAGATGAAAGATTGGAACATTACAAAGAAGAACAGGGAGATGAGTTTGAGATGGTGTTGACATCCAGAGTGAGCGAAAGAAGGGAAAACGGACAAGGGTGTACTGATACATACGGTGGAAGGGAGTAGTGGGGCAGAGGGCGGCTAACGTTAAGATGGAAAGATGGCAATAAGAGAGATATGAATGACCATTTAATATTTGACTGCAGGGGAGTCACAGGGAGTAGAGGGGCTTACAGACAACGGCTTCGGCAATCGCCAACCGACCCTGAGTTGTGGGGACGTGTTTGACCCTCTCGGTACCAATCCGCTTACATGTACATGCTATCTTGTTTGTATACGCTGTGTCATAGGTAATGAGAAAGGTAAGGAATAGTAGTGGTAATAGTGAAAATCATTGATCGGAATATCGGAATGTCATGTTTCTTGGATTACTCCTCATAATATAGTCATACTATCTTTGAAACTCGATATAAATAGTTATTTCTTTTAAACGCTTTATGTGTCTGTGTTGCGTTCTTGCGCAGGTAATAAATACATATCCGTTAGACCGTCGGTATTACAGGCACAGAAAGAGTTAATCCAGTCAGTAGGTGAACAGCATATCACCATCTTCTTATCGTTTGCGGCCAGCGAGGTAGTGAGTGAGCATTACAATCAATTTACATATATCAGGTGGTGCGATGAAATGGGTTGACTCGTATAGGTCTGATATGTTGCTTCATAATACGCATAGGTACATGAATGTTTCCAAACGGTCAAAGCTGCGTGACGTCATGCGGCAAACAACACGGGGTCCATATCCACCATACTCCTACGGCCACGCGCTGTATGTTGACGCCCACTACGGGCGCGTAATGCGCGCACAGCGACGTCTCGCACAACACGGCTGACGAGCCAGATGCGTCTAATGGCCCCTCGTCCTCACAGTACTCTCCCAGAATCCATTGGCGCTTCTCACTCCCTAGAAACTGAAATTTAATCATCAAAACAAGACATTCCATATCAATAGACCATTTTCGTTATGTATGTACATTTTATTCACGTCATTCCATTAATGCGTTACTACTGGTAAGCCCAAAGCTTGTCCGAACTTTGTCTGAGTATCAGCAACTAATGGATTCAGAGAGTTCAGAAATCATCATCATCAAGTGCCGTCCCTTAGATAGGGGTGGCGGCTATGCACCTCCATCTACTTCTATCCCAAACAAACACGAAATACACGTGAATGTATCAACGCGTTAGGGGGTAAATTGTGAATACATTACGAAAATGGCTCGTTTAGAGTAATAAGTCAATTATACCATATCCAGTTTGATCGGATATCCTGTTAACATTGAACCACCGTCAAAAGGGTTACAAAATACGCGTATTGAACGCAGGTCATATAATTAATTAGTCCATCACAGTCGTGGTCGTGTCTATGATGGCCCTAAACTGAAGCCGTACCTCACCTAATCTGTCTAAAAAGCTTTACTGTATCTGACTACACTGAATCACAGCTGAATACCAGTTGTATAGAGTACCGAAGTGTGACGTCATTTGAGCATTATTGCCAAGACAACTGGTTCTAAACAATGCGGGTAGAGCAATCAGCTGTGATCATAGCAGGTACTCTAATTAGGAGTGCCCAACAATATCGGACCGGTATACCTCTAGGCTAGAGTGAGTTTGTTTAGAATCAGTGGCCTTGAGAACATAGGCCTACTCATAATTATGACGACACCACTTCGGTACTTTAAAGCAGTGCGAACATTGCTGAGATATTCCTAGTATATCTCCACGTATCGTAGCATTCCCCTACTGACTGAAGAGGTGAAATAAACACATATTACTTAAATACAGCATGCTCTTAGTTACCATGGATATAGTAAAATGTCTCACCTGGAATACTTGGATGATGTCGGCGTTGCGATCCAAGCCGACCAGCGGGGCGGAGTACATCACACGAGATCGACATAGCTGTACCACGCCCTCTAGCGGCTCGGAGAATACAGGGGACAGACTCTCCGTCGGGATGGGAGAGAGCTCGGCTTGACTTCGGAATAACGGTCGGAAAAGCTCGGTGATGGTTTGGCTCTGTTCGGCCACATCGATGAGCTGTTTCTGGTGTTGCATTCGCGTCAGACGCTGTGTGTCGTTACGTAAGCTGCAGGTAAACGTTTGAATATATACAATCAAATATATTTTATCATATTTCCTCAGGCCATCCTTCAGGAGCACTCGCAGCCAATTCGACCATTAGCAGACTAGTCTTCAAGATTTTAATTCATTTATGGTAGATATCAGAGAGGTAAGTTACTCCAAAAGGCCTTAATGGTCGTGTCGTATCATCATGGGGCTCTTCACGCTCCATTCGGTGATGGCATCGCTACATGTTCTCTCCAGTACTATTTCAGTGGTCTAAATAGCTACTTTCATTAATTGTTGATGGTTCTAACCGAGAAAACTTAACATTGTAAGCCTCTCCTCCTTCACGTTCCCTTCTTCAAAAAATTTGCAAACTCAAATGTAAATATTGATGGATGGGCGGGCGTTTAAATAATCATAACTGAATAACGACACCGAATACAATATATAATATGAATAAGGGTAAAAGAGACATGAAGCTTTAACAATACACATTTAATCCCTCTTAGATTAGGACAAAGTAGTCGTGGTAATTGACATAGATACTGATCAAATTTCGTCCTCAAATCAAGACGGGGAAAATTGCAATTTCATTACTGTGTAACTATACTTTCTGGCAATATTTCTACAGACTGGGAAGATATAGATACCTACCTGTAAAGCATTGCTTGTACCGCCGGGTCATTGATTGCCTCTTTCTGCTCTGCCGATAGCTCCAACCTCCCATCACCCGCATCGCATGGAGGGCAGTGGTCATCCTCCGACCTGATACAGCGGGGACAGCTCCTACAGCACGCCGACACTAGCCCGGTGGAGATCAAGAGCAACATGGTGTCGAGAAACCAGGCGGATCCACGCCCTCGTCTTCCCCATTGCATGGTCGTTGATAAAGAACTAACACCAGGCGGGATGTCTAGCAGTCCTTCGTGGTATATGGGATGAATGCGAAATGTTGGGTTGGTTTGTTGTTTTGAAGTTTGAAATAAGAAGGAAGAGATTCACCATCTTAACGCCCTTGCTGGTCACCTTTTGATTTCTCGCCACATCCATACAGACCCGCTGTAACACTTTTCTTGTTTAATCCTCTCAGTACCATTGGCATCGCGATATGTGCTTATTTCGTGAGGTTTTAAAAAGTCTTGGTAATGCGAGGGTTAGAGAAAACGATCTGGCGAAAGCGTCCGTCTATAACATGTTTAAACTGATCCCAGAGCATCCGCATCAGGCATTCTTTAACCCTTTGTGTGCCATGTGTGTATTAATACATACAAATCCCATAGAGCAGCATTTTAGCTGGCACAGAATGAGTTAAACAAGAAGTACAACGTGTGATTGCTTCCCGTCAACTGCACAGTAAACACCATCGCTTTCTGAAAGAATGACCGCAGTAAACTCCAGCACAATCAGAACAAACAAAACGTATATAAGCAGTTGTATCGTCGCATGATTGCAAATATGATTCGCAGATGTAAACTATTCGCACCACACAGAAACCAACTCAATAACTCATTCAGGGTCGCACCGTTTGGATCTGATTAAGCATGTTGACCGTATTTGAAGTCTATATATGGAAATATAACCCAATTGCAGAGTAAGCACTTGACATGGGCCGTACAAATACAAATGATAAATTGCACGCTGTGCGTATCGGCTTACACACAATAATTATACCATTGATTAATCGAACTCACTATAGCCGCGGTCCCGATGTAAAACACAACAGGTGTAATGTAATAATTGCAACAATGCCCATCATAACACTTGATGCTCAACGTGTGTGGATCAATATTGTGTGAATATTTATACCGTCATTCGGCATAATGCAGATGGTATATCCCACGAGCGATAAGAAAGAACGTCGAGTGGTATTGGACATCGTATTGGGTGGCTGGTACTAACGAATTTGCGAATGGGAGAACGGTTGGGAAATCAATACTACAGCAACGAGAACATTCATGACATTGACATGGAAGAAGGACAGATCAAATCAAGGAACATGTACATGAGAGAAAAGCTTGGTGCTCTTTACAAGCGACAAGCGACAAATGAGGGGGGTAAAAGAAAAAGGGGAAGGGGGGGGGGGGTAAGAGAGAGAGAGAGAGAGAGAGAGAGAGAGAGAGAGAGAGAGAGAGAGAGAGAGAGAGAGAGAGAGAAGATAGAAAGAAAGTTAAATAGGGGTGAGATAGATTCAACATATAGTATGGTAGAGAGAGAGAGGGAGAGAGAGGTGTGTCTGTGCGTATGTGTGTGTTTGTGAATGTGTGTGTTTGTGTATGTTCGTGTGTGTGTGTGTATGTGTGTGTGTGTGTGTGTGTGTGTGTGTGTGTGTGTGTATGTGTGTGTGTGTGTGTGTGTGTGTGTGTGTGCGTGTGTGAACTACCCCTGCCACGGATAGCCCTTCGTGGTTACAAACGTAACTTCCGCATGTTCGCCTTGACGAATCTGAAGTTCCTCTTAAACCAACGCGTCTAAGTGTTTGTGGGCGTGTAAGAGAGATAGAGAGACAGAGGGAAGGAGGGAGGGAGGGAGGGAGGGAGGACAGGAAGTGGTAGAAAAGGAGAGCACGAGAGGAGGAGGTTGTACAGCGTTCAATTCATGAAGTTCATTGGTTAGTGGTGGGCCGCATGTATACATCCGCTTCTGTTATGTTCGTCATGACCATGATGACAGTTGTCTCAAACTTTCCCCAAAACGTTTACAGCTTTCTTTTCATCATTTTCCTCGCCATCATACCATGTCATATCCATTAGCTCATTTTCATTTTCATTTTTACAATTTTCACCTCCTTGACTTCAACTATTTCTCAAAATTATCATCACCGTTATCATGATTATAGCAGTCAGTCTACATCACCACTCTCGTTAGAAACTACGTTTCACCAATGCAATTTATCCTCGTCACCACAATCCTCTTTATTATCACCACCTTCAGCATCATCGTCATTATCACTATTATCAACAATGTCATTATCTACAATACATTTTCATAATTAACAGCATCATTCCTCTGTTTCACCGCTACCGCTAACATCATCATCATCATCATCATCATCATCATCATCATCATCATCATCGTCATCATCGTCATCATCGTCATCATCATCATCATCATGACATCACCACCATCATGACATCATCATAACATTGTAATCATTTCAATGTACTTCGTAATTTTAAAAGCTGATATTTTATAATCTATTTAAGATTTGCGATTAATTCAATTCCTGTGTATTCATATTGCCTACTAGTTTTCTTACATTGTACATCAATGTTAGAGTAAGCGTTTTGTATCTCTTATACTGTACTAAATGTGTTTTTCTTCTATACCATTTGACAGGGTGACATGAGCAATATAACATTGAACATTGAACACCATCATCATTATGATTATGCTCACGATTTCTAAAACAGGATTCGGGATGATGAAGTACTATGTGGCACTTCAGGGACAAAGTGGGGGAAATGAAGCATGCTATTAGCACGAATAGATTAAGCAATACGTGAAATACCCCACGGACTTCCCTTCATGGTTACAAACATACTGTAACTTCCGCATGGGAGAGTGTTGGCTTTGACGAATCTAAAGTTCATTATAAATGAACGCGGAAACTTCAATCTCCATTCACTCCAGAGCCTGACACTGTGACCAACTTGCAGTACCTCTCTGGTCCAGGAATTAGTCGTCTAGTTTTTTGTTGAAACTACAAGTAACCTTCATAGTTTTTAACATCAATCTGACAAAACAAGATGGCGGGAGCTTTTCTTAACGATTCAATGCCGACGACGTCTGCGTTTGTCACCACGTCGGATATGCCACACTGTGCTCGTAACTTCGATCACGAGCCGACGTCCGCGGTGGCTGTCATCGAAGGCCTGACGATGACCATTCTCTTCCTGGCGTCCCTTCTTGCTAACCTGACGGCGTTGATCGCCATTCTGGGACACAAGTCGCTGCGCAGCAACCGTCACAACTGGCTCATCATCAACCTGATCGTCAATGACCTCGGCATCACGCTCTCCAGCATGCCGTTTTCTATCGTCTCCGTGTTCGACGAGGGCTGTTTCTTGATGCAGAACACAACCTTATGCGCGGTAAGCATCATAAACAACCACAACCACAAAGTTGCGGCTCTTGTATCAAATATATTATTCCGGTCTTTCAATCTCCTAAATATGTAATATCTCAATGAAACGTTTGATCTTGTTAGTAGAAGAAAGGTTGAAATCAGCACGTCTAATTGAAAGTATAAAGGTACAGAAAAGTGACAAACACTATGTTTATATGTGCGTGTACGTGTCTCTGTGTGTTCATATGCTAATTTTTAAATCTTTCGTCAGAATACTTGGTCCTTGGAATAGGCCTACTTTGTGTTAAACAATATGTTTGATAAGCATCCATCTCCTGAATGATCAAATCTGCCCACGATCGAACACAGGGTAGCCCATTTGCAAAAAGCCATGAAACTCGACAAAATTCAGCCAAAGTGTATGGAATCTCAGGGTCATAGCTTCACGAACCTTTTCGGAAAAGTGCAAGTGTTTACACTTGAAACCTAGCGAACATATTCTCCATTCATCGGGTACCGGGCAATGTTCCAATTAAATGAATGTTCTGTGTGGAGGACTGCAAATTTCCTAACATCCTTATTCTGTTTGAGAGGGAGGAAAGTAATCGAAAAGCCACCTGCAAACGATCACTTCAGTTCCTAGTTCTAGAGGTTACCTGAATAGTCTGAATAGAAAATCACGAGGGGGAATAAGTGGGGTTTTCCCGTTTGACACAATAACAAGTATCGTGATTATTGTTCAACGTTTGGATTGTTTTGACCGCATTCTAAACATACACAACGTGGGGGTTCACCCATTCACATTCATGATTTGGGTTATTAGTTCTCAGAGTTTCCTTCCTGTGGTCTATATACAGATATATCCCATTATAAGCAAATATCCTTCATGGTTTATTCCACACAAACATTCAGACACGCACAAACACGCATTCACATATTCCCTCCCCTCTTTTCACATTCCTTGATTCAGTTTTTCGAATTCAATATGACAATACAACATAACAATATAATTCAACATGGCAACGAGCACAATGCAAATGCTTTCATTCCATAACCTACCACTCATGAATGAGCACTCATAGTGCAAATTAACTGAACAAGGCAAAACCTGGTAGGTGTGGAGTGAAGTATAGAAGGCATAAACACATGCAAACACAACACACACATACACATACACACACATACACACACACACAGACACAGAGACACAAACATACAAACATACAAACACACTTTTCAAACCTCCCTATAGCAGTGTCATAAAACAACAACTAAACATTATATTCCATCTGTATTCTACATATTAAAGATTCGTAACTTTGCTCCAAAAAGCGAACCTTCTATCCTTAAATATTTGCCAGCCACATGTGAATATACTTGCCAAGATCACAGGTAATGTACACGAATCCCGTAGAGCGCTATGGTGTCTGGCAATCAAAGGGTTATGAAAGGGTAATCGTGCTACTTTCTCTTTTTAAAAAAATCAAACCAAAATCCATTCTCTTTATTTAAAAGCAAAAGCTCATGAGATCAAGTTTACTTAGCTTTGCTAGTCATGAAATAATACGTTGTCATGGTTGTCCAATACTCAGCAACTTATGTCAAAATGTTGAAAAGGTGGATTTTATTCATGAGAAAAGTTCTAACTTACTTGATCCATTCTACATCAAAATACAGTACAGTGTACTTAACAAGGCATTGAGCATTAGCCTAGGTGAATGTAAGTATGCAAGTTCTTACACTACAAATTAGTGGGAAAAGAAATACTCTAATTTAGCAGACAAGGTCCTTTAAACGTAAAAAAATTCACACAAACAGATGAAACTTTGATCAGTGGATTTCAAGAATTAATTGCACAATGATGTGTGTTTGTGTACATTTGTGTACGGTACGTATACTCGAATAAACCGGAACGATAGCATGGATCGTGAGTCATATATTTCCTGAGGAAGTGCGTAGGAAAGTTGAGACATTTCCTTTCCACACTTGCAATATTTGGATTTAAAGTCATATTTTTGTTTTATAAGAGGTAAAATAACTGATTTTGTTAAATCAACTTAAAATGTTTTTTACTCACACTGTTTGGCTTCGTTTAGAAAAATGAAAAATAAAAAATGAAACATTGCTTTAACACTCAAGTAAATAGGCAAGACAGGAATGCGTAGGGTAAAACAAAAATAGATTCTATGCTTCACTTTAGAATACAAGAAAGAAAAAAGACATTGATGTCGCTAAATCGGTAATAAAAATGAAACAACCCTCTTTTGAAGCACAAACAGAATCACTATAACGCGTCCTTGAATAGCGCACTGTATAGCTAAAAAAGAAAGACGTTGACAACACTCAAGTAAATAGGCAAGGCATGTATGTGTAGAATAAAACAAAAGATATATATATATATATATATATATATATATATATATATATATGCGCTCTCGATCTTGATTGCTTCACTTTAAAAAAACAAGAGAGAAAGTCATTGATGTAGCTAAATCGGTAATGAAAATGACACCAACCCTCTTTACAGTTTGACAGACATTGATGTATCTTAGAGTGAAACAAAAACATAATCACTATAAGCCGTACTTGAATAGTGCACTTTACAATTAAAACAGAAAGACATTGACAAAAAGAGAAAGACAAGTCTGACTAAAATCAATCATGAAAATGTCAACAATTCTCTTTACGATTTTCATTAATTGATGAATCGTCTTCAATTAAAGTAGCTCATCTTGTTATAACAGACAAAATTTGACAAACCCATCGGAAGAAATATTAAAGTGATACGGTGTGTGTCTGGATATGCTTCACTTGTTTGATGAGATAAACTATGTATGTGTGTGCGTGCATGCGTGCGTGCGCGCGCGTGTGTGTGTATGTGTGTGTGTGTGTGTGTATGTGACACTGTTAGAATGATTAGAAATAATCAATAATACATTACAATACCATAAAACAAGACCAGAATGCTTATTGTTGTGAACATGTTGAAAGCAAACGAATGTGACAAATATGGTCAAACAACGCCCACATGCCTTAAGGGCCTTGGCCATGTTGGCAGTGATTGGGGATATCTGTGTCTGACGTTTGTCACTATTGTCATCCTGTATCAGATACACGGTGCGCTGGCTAACGCATTCAGCTTCGGCAACTTCTCGACAATCGTGGCAATCTCCTTGGACCGCTATCTAGCCGTCGTGTGGCCCAGCCGCTTCCCTCCGACCAAGATCCGCCTCGCCATCTTCCTCGTCGTCTGCTGGATCGTGCCCATCGCTAACGCCATCCCACCCTTCTTGAAGGTCCTGTCAGACTTCCGGTACCACCCACTCACCCACCACTGCACGCCCGTGTGGGAGGTGTGTATCTACTACATCATCAGCGTCACCATCTTGTTCGGGGTAATGGTCCCAGTGATGGGCGCCCTCTACGCCGCGGTGGTGTGGACGCTGTGGCGACAGGAGAGGCAGCTTCGTAGCTATTCAAACACGCCTAGCAACAAAGTTGCAGCCCCCAGCAACAAGGCCAACCAGGTAACGACTCGTGGAGAGGCCTCCTACACGACATCAGACGGAGGAATCAACTTGTCGCTGAATTCCATCTCCACGGCCCTGCAAGAAAGCTCCGGCATCGAAGCAGCGTCCAATCTCAAGGAGACCGCCGCGTCGGACGAAGTCGGGGTCGAGTCGGGATTGCCCGCGGCATATTTCGGTGACAACAAGGCAGAGGAGAAGCCGGGTATCGATGGGGCAGATGGTGACAACGGGGAAGACCAATCGCACAAGACCGGTGAACAGATGAAACAGAAAAAGCTGTCGAAGAAGGACAAACTGAGCGCGGAGAAAACAGTTGCGTTAACTGGTAATTCAAAATTTTATGTTCTTCATTTACTTTCAATTTGGCCGTCTGTCAATGAAAAGATCATTTTTAGTACAGAAAAATTGTTCTCTATGGGATTTGTGTGCAGTACTTGTGAATAAAATAAAATGTGGCGTGCAAAGAGTTTAGGATACCAACGGGACAAAAGCCTACAGACTGCATTACAAAGACATCATTTAGAAGTATCCACATGTCTCATTAATATCGAATCTAATTACACCTCTCTCTATATCTTTTTCCCTGTATCGCTTTTCCTCTCTCTCTCTCTCGCTCTCTCTCCCTCCCTCTCCGTGTTCTCCATATCACTCTCCCTATCTCTCTCTATTTTTTGTTCTCTCTCTCTCTCTCTCTCTCTCTCTCTCTCTCTCTCTCGCTCTTTCGCTCTCGCTCCCCTCATCCCCCACATAAAAGCGTTCCTGCTTGTCATGACGACTGTCATCTGCTGGGCGCCGTACTGCATCGTGCACTCCTGCTTCATCCGGATTCCCCGCGCCCACCGGACCCACGCCTTGGGAGTCTTCACTATGTGGCTGGCCTACACCAACTCCCTGCTTGACCCTCTCATCTACTCTTTACTCAACCGCAAGGTCCGGGCGCGCTATGTGACCATGTTCCGCTGCGTGAGGGATGCTGACCTGAGAGAAACCGGGCGGAGAATGAGCAGAGCGATTCGGCAGAGGATGCCGTGAGGTCATTACTGGACATGAGATTGGTTGCAGTTCATAAATATCTTCTTCACGGAGAGACTTTAGAGTCCATTCCCTCACATCTCCATACTACATAAATGTACTTAAAACACGAATACTCATTCACCAATAATTGTTATAATTTATGCATTTTATTTTCGGTTCATTAAAGAAAATACACGTGCGTTTTTTGTTATTCAAATACACCGTGGTCATTTCTGTATGTTTCTGATTTGGTACACAGACAGCTGTCAATCAAGCGTGCTTGTTGCAACATGTTGTTCCTGATATCCCGGTATACCCCCCCCCCCCCAACCCCACCCCTAGACCCATCTAAATTTGAAAATAAAGGACTCTTAGCTTTGTTAGCTGATTAAAAGTCAGTTTTATAGACAGTATTACATGACCACAATTGTGACTGTGACTAGCAGCTGCTCTGAACAAAACGATACATACACGATTGCATCACCCCCACCTCGATGTTACGATGGGCCATGCAGATTCTCGGTTACAGTCACAGTCACAGTCGTGGTACTAGAGAGTTTTAGCTATTAACCACTGTGACTATATCTGTGACTGTGTCTGTGACTGTGAATGGCAGCTGCTCTAGCTACGATACACATGTGATTGCATCACGTCTACATGGATGTAACGATATGACATGCGCATTCCAAGTCTCAATCACAGTCACAGTCAAAGTCACAGTCAGTCTCAGCCACAGTCACAGTCACAGTCACAGTCACAGTCACAGTCAGTCTCAGTCACAGTCACAGTCACAGTCAAAGTCACAGTAAGTCTCAGCCACAGTCACAGTCAAAGTCACAGTAAGTCTCAGCCACAGTCACAGTCACAGTCAAAGTCACAGTCAGTCTCAGCCACAGTCATAGTCACAGTCGTGGTAGTCTAGTGCTACGATGCGTGACGTGGACTATCAGTTCATTCGCATCATGAGCAGGCTACTGCATACATCTAGGCCGTAATATAAACATTTGTGCTTATCATATACGTTTTGAGGCAGCACGGATTTGATCATGTTGAAGTGGACGGACTTCTTTCAAAAGCAATAAAAACAGTGAAAATACTTGATGTACATAGCAGGGTCATGTCAAAAAAGTTGCAATTGATCTGAATTGATCCTCTATCTCTTATGGACAGAGTTACGATTAATATTAATAGTGTTACGAATTTAGAGGGCTAATATTGCTGGTCAGGTACACTGAGAATTATCCTTATTTGTGTAAAATAGGGGTGACAAAATGCCCACACAGCACGTCTAAATCCTTGCAAATTGTCCCTCCTTGCTGGTCAGAAATTGAGCAAATAGCCTTTATAAGTTAATCGTTTTGGCCTCGGTAGTTCATAGCTTCGGCCTCGGGAGTTAATCACTTCGGCCTCGAGGTTGTTTGGTAAGAGTTAATCGTTTCGGCCTCGAAGTTGTTTGTTAAGAGTTAATCGGTTCGGCCTCGAAGTTGTTTGTCGTCCTCTAAGTTGTTTTTCGACCATGCATACGCTGGCCTTCAGTTACGTAACACAAGGCCGGGCCACGAGTCTCGACCGTCCTTGATTACGTAATTCCAAGGCCACGCTTGCGCGGACAAAAGAGTTTGGTCGCGTGCCTTAAACTCACTGAGGGCTGGCCCAAGGTCACACGATGATAGAGATAGGGTATAAATTCACGAGCAATCCCGAGTTTAGAAAGGATTCGGTTCTAACTTGAAACCAGAGAGTTCAGTTTTAGCTTTAAGTCAGAGAGTTTGTATTTCTCCGCCTTAGAGTGAGTTCTATACGATTTACTTCAGTGTATTATGCAGTCTAATCGTCAATAAATCAACTTTAACTGACATGATGGAGTGAGAGCCTATTCTTCTATGATGATGTGGATCGTTGATGGCATGCCACGCTACCACATAACGGGTGCACCAACGATCGCCGGAGTGGAGTGTATGTGTGCTGATGAAAATAAACACATGTAGATAGAACAATCCTTCACCCGGAGAAAATCCCGTTACACTGGTGGCAGCGGTGGGATCTTGGGTGACAAAACTCTGGACCAAGTACGCTACAGAAGATGATGGACCATTTGTTGACAGTCGACAATCGGATGGAACGAACTCCACATGCGCTGCATGCTGGTGGAGGAGAGCGAGTTGGAGTATCCCGTGATGGGAATTGGTGGACACCTATAATGCCTATAGTCTGATCTGATGGACAGTATGGGGCTGCCGTTGATCGGGATGGTGCTGATGCTCATATCCATTCATGAGGCTGAGCTCGCTCCATACATCCATTGGAAAGACTCGAGGATATGGTTGTTAAAATTCGGGGTACGGCCTACCGCATCACCAAGTATGCTTGGATGGATGTGGACCTCTGACAGAATAACTTAGCCACTTATAAAGAATTGTTACAATGATGACGACGGAACTTGACATGGACACGGAATGACGACGATGCAACAGACCTTGCTACAATCTCGACAAGTAAAGAAAATATCGACCATGAGTTGATCGGAGTCATCCGACTGCTGTTTTTGTTGAAAAGTACCTAGCTGCAAGCGGGACGATCTACATGACGCCTGGTCTGCCCACCCGAGAACCGACGATGGCACCGATGATGACGAGCTTAAGGTTCGCTCGAACAGGCATGGTGTAGAGTGTGTGCGGGGAGTAGGCGTTGATGAACGCGACACCTGACGCAACCTGGGATACGCCGGTAGGGAAGAGGCAGATTGCGAGAGGGAGACGTGGATGCTGACTTGGACTTGCAGTAGGACACTTAATGGCAATCCTTCATCGTGTTATAAATCTCCATGGGACTCTAATGACTTTAAGTTCTGTGATTCTCAAGAATGATGCGATTGACAAATCTTTATGTTTTTAATGAGGTGCCCTGCGTATCGGACAAATACGCCTTCGCTAGTAGAAAAACCGGGCCGCAGCTTGTGAATTCGTTTGGTTTTGTTTTTGTATGCAGACTTGAAATGACAATTCTTGCTAGTTATTGAATGTCGATCATACATCCAATCTAGTGTTTAGGATGTATAAATCAAGTTATCCATCAGCTCTGTTTGTGGATTGTAAAGTTGCCAGGAAAAGAAAGCCGCATCAGGCGACGACAACATTAGAGGAATTAAGCGGCCGCCAACTTCCTCGTCGGAGACCAAGAAATAGGGATTTTCCAATTCACGCTATCGCGAACGCGTAACCATATGGATTTGATAATTTTTTAACCGGGAGCCTTAAGCGTTGGTAAAAGTCGTCACCTATATTGTACGACGTTGGTTTTTTTTGTACGTATTTTATTAAGTGTCCCTCATATCTTTGGTTTATACATCGGGATTATTCGCGTCCTGCTCTGTGGTCTGTTGACCTGTTATTTTGTTGTTCCTGACGAATTGGGAAAAGTGTGTTAACATGTGAAATGCATCTTGCGGATTATTACTATTTGGACCAAATTGTTTTTTGTAACCAATTCTGCGACAAAAAAAAAAATTGTTTATTTTAGTGCTGTATGGATGGGCACGCAGCATTTCATGTCAATATGTGAAAAGATGAATTGATTTGTTTTTAGTGTGGGTAGCGATAGCAAGAGTGTAACGCCATCATGTTGGATGATGGGTCCGATGCATTGCGCAGGTAGAGGAAGACTAGCTATCTTCCTCGGAACTGCATAATTCGGTTATTTAGTTGATTTTATTGTTTTATATAGTTTCTCAAATGTATCGCGAAAGGTTACATTTTTTTTTTTCGTCGCAACGCCGGCAGTTTTGTGAAAAGCGAGGATCTGCCCTGCGTTCCTTGATACGAGCGCCATTGCTGGTTTTACCGGGCCGCAGAATTTTCACTTTAAGCAATATTGTTGGAAAAGTTAACCAAATTGGACGCGTGATCGACCTCATCGTTGTGGCATCCGCGAAGCGTAGCGCTAGTTCGAGCCTTTTCCCACTCCGGAGACACGAAGTAAGGAGCTGCGTCCTCTTCGCAAGTACAAGTCGTTTCAGGACCTCATCCATTCTCCTCCCCCCCTTTCCCGATTGGCACTTCGGCAGCATCTTTCGTGGGTGACAGGAAGATAATTCCGAAAGTCCCTAATATGATTAAAACTTTATCCCTGTATTAACGCTCCACGGACTCGAACTGCTGGCACGATACAATACGTGGACATTATAGATACGGACGGAACGAGTTTAAATGAGATGATCGTGTGCCACATACATGATGGGACTTAAGTACATTCTTGCTACTGGACAATGAACTCTGTTTGACCAGCAGAATCATTTTACGTTTTTGTTTTAAGTGTTATATTTTTTGTGATGTACATGTATTTGGCGAAAGACTTGTATAATTTCTTTTTGGTTTGGTCGGATATGTTCGTTCCAAACGGTTTTCCACCTTTTACGTATCGGTGGGAACGTAGTTGTTTTCTATATTGTTCTTTTATCTATCTCTTTCTGACCTCTGTCCTTCTCTTCTCACATTTCTCCCTTTCTTGAGTGTCCTTTCTTACACTATGGGGACCTCGTCCAAATGTCTATTTTTGTCTTTTCAACATGGGTATTGGCGACTATACTTTTTGTACCCGGTTCTTACTTCGGTCGACCATTAAAATGTGTAGGTTGTTTATTCTAAGTACTAAATGTATAGCTATTGACGTGTCCTTTTCAGTAAGTGGTTATGTAATATGTGTACAGGTTGACCAGGCTGATTCTATTCTACTCTCCTTTTGTGCCTTCTCGAGTGGGTGGCTGAGTTGCACTATTATAGTCTACGTCGTGCTTAAACAGATTATGCTCTCGAACTACGTCCCTTTGTGTGTGCATAATCTAGATCAAGGGATTAGGTTGTATTAGTTTTGTGATTATCTGTGTAATCGGACATGCATTTATCTCTTCTACTTACCGGGTTGTATTACTAATTCGTATTTTATGACACCAGTATAATTAGTACTATTTGTGCGATTGCATGCGTTTATATACGGGACACCTTTTATATTTTTGATTTTATATTTGAGAATAATTGGGTTATGATACGACGTAAGGCTGTGTTTTAAATTTGGTCCATGTGTTTGATTTTGTCAGTTCCTAATTACTGCTTTTTCATTTTCCTCACTCGGTAAAGCATATAAAGAGTTTCATATACATAGAACTGTCACTGAGGACAGTGACTTTTTCGTTAGAGGGGGATAGTGTTACGAATTTAGAGGGCTAATATTGCTGGTCAGGTACACTGAGAATTATCCTTATTTGTGTAAAATAGGGGTGACAAAATGCCCACACAGCACGTCTAAATCCTTGCAAATTGTCCCTCCTTGCTGGTCAGAAATTGAGCAAATAGCCTTTATAAGTTAATCGTTTTGGCCTCGGTAGTTCATAGCTTCGGCCTCGGGAGTTAATCACTTCGGCCTCGAGGTTGTTTGGTAAGAGTTAATCGTTTCGGCCTCGAAGTTGTTTGTTAAGAGTTAATCGGTTCGGCCTCGAAGTTGTTTGTCGTCCTCTAAGTTGTTTTTCGACCATGCATACGCTGGCCTTCAGTTACGTAACACAAGGCCGGGCCACGAGTCTCGACCGTCCTTGATTACGTAATTCCAAGGCCACGCTTGCGCGGACAAAAGAGTTTGGTCGCGTGCCTTAAACTCACTGAGGGCTGGCCCAAGGTCACACGATGATAGAGATAGGGTATAAATTCACGAGCAATCCCGAGTTTAGAAAGGATTCGGTTCTAACTTGAAACCAGAGAGTTCAGTTTTAGCTTTAAGTCAGAGAGTTTGTATTTCTCCGCCTTAGAGTGAGTTCTATACGATTTACTTCAGTGTATTATGCAGTCTAATCGTCAATAAATCAACTTTAACTGACATGATGGAGTGAGAGCCTATTCTTCTATGATGATGTGGATCGTTGATGGCATGCCACGCTACCACATAACGGGTGCACCAACGATCGCCGGAGTGGAGTGTATGTGTGCTGATGAAAATAAACACATGTAGATAGAACAATCCTTCACCCGGAGAAAATCCCGTTACAATAGCAAGTCAAGTTGCAATCAATCACAATTATTTTTAAGACAGGGCTCAGGACTTAAAAAGTTCAGGTGCATGTGAATCGCATTAGAATATCATTCATAACAAATAAATAGTTTATTAATTGTATAGAGAGAAATACTTGTTATAGTTTGATACAAATTCCATGCAGTGAATTAAGAAGGACGGAGATTCGTTTAGCACGAAAGCGGGTAGGCCTACTCTGTTATATCCCATGAACATAGTTCAAGTGTCAAAGTGTGTATGCCGGACTTGACGATAGTCATGGTTGTTTGATTGTTTGATTGAATATGGTGGACGGCGAATTTCGACTGAGGCTTGGAACATATCACTTATTTTTAAACTGTTTTAAACTGTGAATAAATCATTAGCAAGATATGATATAATGAATGTATTCTCCAATTCACATCAATGTTTTTTTTAGCTGGATTGTGTTCATTTTTGTGTATAATATAGTGATATGCTTTTAATGTTTTTACTTTACTTTGTACGGGACTTTGTTGAAAAACAGTTTGTTTCCACAAACTGAACTTATTATCCTGTGTTAATATGTTGCAAAAAATAAATAAAAATAAGTAAAAAATCGGATTGGATTGGGCGGTGTTGAGTCGATGTGATCATGGTGCTTGGCAAATTGTGAAGATTCGATTTTTTTTTAAAATTCCATCGTTAGGATTATTAGCGCGACTGTTGTGAGAAACAGACGAGGAGCGATCCATTAACTGTTGGTGTGCCAGACTAATTACTGTTCTATGCTGCCCTACTCTGACAAAAAGAAGCAACTAACAAAAAATACTTTTTTTGTAAATGAGCAAAATATGTCTGTCACTTGCATTGGCATCAGTGCAGAACCGCATCATGTTAGATTGAATATCTTGCAACAAGATGAATATTTCTTGTCCAGGTTTTGCCTGTGTGTAGGGAATATCGGGTACAATCGATAGAGCACCAATAACTAAGATTTGAGTGATTTGTCACTTGCTTCCTTTTGTTAGGGATATGTGTGTATTCATTATGAACAGAATATGTGGTAAAGAAAGGCCCGCCTTCACAAAGGACACATGAAGGAGTTTGAGATTTCGATTAATCTAAATAAACCGTGGTCTAAATCATAGCAACTATCGTGACTTTAGCACCCGCAAAACGCACGCGTTCATTATTGTACATTTCTTAAATAGACGCGCTGAATCGAGCATATTCTTTTGCTTAAACGCCACGAAATGTGTTTATACCGTGGTCTACATCTAAAACTACGTTGTGGAATCGGGCTAAAGAGTTCAGAAGACTTTCAGAGGAAGTGGGATACACACATGTATGAAGGGCCATTATCACACTACATTACCACAGTCTTTTCCCTGTATTTTAGGATCCAGGATTAACCCGCTCAGTCCCGTAGGCAAAGAAAGGAGCAGATATTGATATTGTGCAGTCAGTCAGTAAGTGGTACTGAGAGGGTTTAAGGCGTCGGGTTTCAGTGTTCATGATCCAGGGTCCATTATCTGAGGATCCATGATCCAGCATCCACGAGTGAGTCCTAATTTAACGTCCTGTAGTCATGATGATACCATTCTCGAAGAATTGATCGCACCTACACCTCAGTTCACATACATCTCGTATTTATGTTTCAAAAGCATTGTCAACTGGCAACATGGTAGCCATGGTAATGGCATCACTGATAATCCTCTCACCACCATCATCATTAATCATGAGCAAAATGCACGAGTCTCCCCACGGCATACTTCATATATTCTCGTCAATTCTTTGCATATTTACTGTACGAGATTAACTGCCGCTTTAGTGAATTCCGTGGATAACTTGTGGAAAGTATGGATCAGTGCCACATAAAGAGCTAAAGCTGTAATAAAAAAAAAAAACAGTCGCAATTGAGGGAAGGTAAGCGCGTGAGGAGCCGTCGTCAAAGCACCGTGACTTTCATTGCGATCTCCTCTCCATGTTGGCTCGTCGTGTCTCCACGCAGCTCCACACGCAGGTCGCCGCTAGAGGGTGCCAGACGACCAGCCTCCCGCCAGCGGGAGTACCCTGTAGGAGGGGTGAAGGGGTGGGGTGCGGGAAGGGGCGGGGTACGGGGAGGGGAGGGAGTGGCCGGGGTGCGGGAAGGGGGGGGGGGGAGGGGAGGGGTGGAGGGGAAAAGAAGACAAGAATGAAGCAGAGAAGGGTCGGGGTTTTACGGTAGAGAAGGAGACGGGAGAAGGAGGAAGGGAATGAGGGAGAAAAATATTATTGTTCAGGGGAAATCATTATATTCTGGGGGATTATGATGTTGTTATCATGACAATAAGAGAGGGGAGAGTGTGAACATACAATTTAGAGGGAGTGGGATGGAAGGGGGAGGGGGGAGTAAAGAATTTAAAAGATGAAAAGAGAGGAAATTAAACTTGAGGAATTGTAAGGGGCAAAATAGAGAAATAAAGAGAATGAGGAAAAGAATGATTATTTTGTATGATAATAATATATTATAAACTCTATGTCTAGGGGACATGATTGAAGAAAAAACAAAGTGTATGGTACACGGCAAAGGATATGGAAAGGGGCGAGGTACAAAGAGAAGGGTGAAATGGAAAACATGGCACGAGGGTGGAATTATTTTGGAAGAACAAAAGGGGGAAGGGGACAAAGAAGAAAGGGAATGAGTGAGGGAGTACTTATTTCTTTGAGGAATGGTCAAGAGAGCGGAGAGGATATAGAACAGAGGGCTTATTAGTGGCGGGGAGGGGGGGGGGGTGATATGACATGCAGAAGACGATAGAGGATTGGAGTAAGGAAAAGGGGAATGAAAACATGGTTAAGGTGGAATCAGATATACAGATGGGATTAGAGGATACAGGTTGTAAACTAGGAGGCGAACTGATGATTAGGCTACATTACAGTTGGGCGGGAAAAAGCAACGGAGGTGAAACGGTGAAATGGCGAAAAATACAAGTAAATTAATTCATCATTTCGTGTCCTGTCATGTTATGCTAAATCTCAAAATATTCTTTACCTCAATACACTGCATATGCTTACATAATAATTACATAGCGATTGCATTACATCTTGTTAGAAAGAATGATTTTTGTCGTAAGGCATCTTTTGGCTAGCAGCCGCTTCCCATGTGATCAACATGCTCACCATGAATATCGGACAATGGCGCTTATTTCGTCCACATCCCTGATTTCGACCTCACCTTTAAAACAGCTCTGCAGGCCACAGGACGCGGCGAGTGAGCGGACACACCTCGCGTAGCCGTCCCGGTACTGCCTGCTGAGAACGCAGTAGACTAGAGGGTTGAATAAGCCATTCAGCGTCGTACTCATGAGTGCGTAGACCGCTATGAGCTCGCTGACGCGCACACCGCACTGAGTCACTGTCAGGACTACCTGCGGAAACAACACAAATAGATTGCAGAAATTTACACAACTGAATTACAGCAAAAGCTTAAAAAAAATATTGCTAAAATAACACACAGGTTATTTTCCACCTAATCGAGCATTCCATACGGAGCCCACACATGCACGACGGCGACCAATGGGGGACAGGAGTGCTAAAGTGTGTGTGTGTGCGTTTGATGGTAGTGGTGTGTATGTGTGTGATGGAAGTGGGGGGGGGGGGCACAACTACCAGGCATACACATACGATCAAGTTTGCTCAACTATACCTCTGCTTTTTACAGGCCAACTCAACTTGCAATCTTTATCTACAGGGATTTACACGAGTTTTCTCTTTTGCGACGGCTAATCTAATTCGGCCAACGAAATCGTTTGAAGTAAATGACGCCATCCATTCTTTCGCAAATCTTAAACGTAAATCGCGTTGATGGACTGCGTCTTAGTATGAAGTCTGCTATCTTCATAAGATATGAACTCTATTTGGGTTCGGGTTCCCGTCCTAATCACGATTCATGCACTTGTGTCATTTGCATGTTATTCACGCCATTATTTCAACGATAAATGCAACATGCACATCTTCATTCATCAATGATGCATGTTTTACACAATACTAATGCACAAAACTACCATAAAGCAGAATTATTGTAACACGCGAAGAGTTTATGTAAAGGGTGGTAAGTTGCTTGTGCAAACAATCTTCCCCTTTGGAATTTTATTGAGTTTCTCTATGAGTGATATATGCATTGCTCTTATACAAATGTAGAAGTACAGAGTGATACGCAAACAAGCTGAAGTAGGAAGACAAAAAGACCCCCGAGCGACATACCGACTGAGTGATTGTGACGCACTGACTGACTGACTGAATAACTGATTGTAACAGACTAACTCGATGTCTAGCTGACAGACTTCATAGATTGACTGACATCGTTATGATTGTTTCGTAGCTACAGAAACGGCTGAAGGATCCGATGATGTTTAGGGCCTACGTTTGTATCAAAAATATTTTTTCGATGCGCTGCGTCTTGTGACTGGGCACATACCAAACTCAGCGGGACTATAGATAATGCGCCGCGGGAGGGCGTGCAGGAATGGGTGTTTCTGGTTATCAACGGAGAGCGCACTTCCTTGTGAACGGGGGAAGGGGGGGGGGTGGCTTTAGTTCCCATTGGTGAAAGTAATTGTGTGAAATAAGAACAATCACTTTCACATAAGGTACATGCTTTTAATGAGGTTCTGAAAGCCCTCATGTGAGATAATGCATTATGTGAAGTATGTAATCAGTATTCATAGAGCGGCCTTTAATATACCAAAATGTCAGCTTAAAGTTGAAAAACGTCTCTCTTCTTGACCAATGAATGTCATTTTTATTGTTATTATCAATCGTATTAAATATGTTCATAATCAGACAATAGGGGCTTTCGCTCAACGTCGCGAGCATACTTCTACCATGCACGATCTCCCCGGTAGCGAACTGATGAACGGCCCTCGCACAGGGACCGTCCTCATAATAAGGCGGTTTCGCTTTTCGGCGATCGCGGACGGACACAGTGCAGTGTATAATTATAGATTGCGAATACCAGAACGCTCGTTGATTGGCTATTCATTCACTTGCGAGGCAGGTATAGAACGGACGTGATATATATCACGGACCGCCGCATAACTCGGTCCCTCGTGGAGCAGTTCGCTGTTGCTATAGTGACTTCTAGATTTTGCAAACGGACCTCAGATTTTCCGTTCTAGATCAACGGGCCGTCGTACAGCAAAAACTATCTTATCAAAACTGTTATACAATGAAGAAGCAGAATGTTGCCTATTCTATAGGCAGTTGAGAAAAAAAAAATCAATTTTTAGTCAACTCTGCACTCTTCTTTGCTTTGGACTATATTGCAAGGAGACGGAACATTAAAAGTACATGTATTTCTCTCTCTCCGCCACCCCCCCCCCCCCCCGGACCCTTTCTCTCCCTCGGTCTCTCTGTCTCTTTCATCTCTCTGTCTGTCTGTTTGCCTGTCTCTCTCTCCCTATCCTATCTCTCTATCCCCCCTCTCTCTCTATCCTCTTTATACAGTTATATATATATATATACTCGTCCCCCCTCTCCCCCCCCCCCATCCATCTACTCTGCCTCATTTTCCCCTTTCTCTCCCTCTCCCCTTCTCTCTCTTGCTCCACCTCATCGGCACTCGCGAGGGTCAGCGCACTTCTCCACGGACGATTACCCACACTTGACACCGAGCGATCGCAACAGTTTTCCCTCCCTCGTCCACATCGCCGACCCCGTTCAGGGTTCCGAGCTAGGGTGGAGTGCGTCGACCCCCTCTGATGGTATCTCCATTAGGTGATGGGTACACGTGTGGAGGGGAGGTCGTACACCCGTGCTAAGGCGTTCGTCTATGAGCTCTCCCTTCCTCCGCCTCCTAGACTCGCCGTGAAACACGATCTTGCCAGTCCATCGACCGGCCACAACATTAATCCCAGCAAAGACCGCGTAATGACTTTCTGTCATCGCTCGCTGCCGCTGCGAGATTCGCATCTCGCCAACCGAGGCTGCTCCTCTTTCTATTCTCTGCCAATATTTCTCCCACATTATTACCCTTTGCACTTCGCTTGGCAACTCTTCAATATGCATTATTGTATTCATTGATTTATTCAATGTCATTTATCTATTAATTCATGGAGGCACATCTAAACAGTCTCGCTAGAAAGTCATTCTGTACTTTCGACCAAGGTCGTCCCGCACGTGTCCATACAAGGCAAAGCTTACGAGATACATAAGAAAATAGGAGCCTCTAGCATGGCTAGCTGAAATCGGCGATGTCATGGTAAAATTTCATGTTTACAATTTTTTCTTTAAAAAGGTTATTATATTGTACATAGAAGATGTTCGTATGCAAATGTTATCGTTCGAACAACACGTTACTAATGTTAACATCACAGCTTGTCCGAGGATTATTCTAGTAAACACCTAATAGATTCAGAGTGCATTCCACCCAATGAAACTGAATTCCTTGATACATGTACGTGTGAATGTCACAGCGCGTTATACGCAGTAAGCATGGTAATGGAAAGAGTTGTGGATATTGATTACGAAGACGGCTTATTGGCTTGCAATGGTTCGATTTTGGTCTACTCAAAATAATGTATCACATACATGAAATTGCTTGTTAAGTTGAATGTTTACAGTTCCGATGTCAAGTCTATACAGTATAAATTATACCGATATTTGTTTCATAACGGAATTTGAAATGTTATAATGCAAACACTGAAGACATCCACTATCATGTTTAAATCATGGACATTCCTTTTCCATGATGCCCAACGGTATCCTTGTTACTGCACGGCGGGTGGTCGGAATGACGTACACCATTGGCCACAATAATGATTGTGTGCATTGGACAATACAGATAAATGCTTGCACTAACTTAGTCCACTGTTCTGCATACCGGCCAACGAGTATGCACATCGCTACATACGATGTAATGGGAATATACATGCAGGTAAATTTACGCTGATTGACGTGAAAAGCAATAAGCTACATGTAATTTGTTTATTGTTCAGAGAATAACATTAAAAACAAGCCTATTATCGTTTACAGCCATGGCAGTACAGTGACAGTCTCTCACAACGTTACCATGGTTATACATGATATACTTAGAATAATCATTGTTGGATGGTGTATGATCACCATGCCAACCTCTTTGTCTCAGTGCTTCTTGTATCACCAATATTGTTAGAAATTGAGCACGAATTACGAGAGTACCAGAGCTTGAAAAGGGGCGGGGCCAGCTATGGCCGTGGCTATGCTACAAAACTTACAATGCTTATAGTGAATAATATGTAGCAGCACGTATTCCCTTTTTCATACGTATGTTATGAGGGCTACAAAACCCCACAACTTTCAGCGAAAATCAGATTTGACATTGCCTGACTGAGTCTTCGTTCAACGCCAGATCTCATTAGTCGCTCGCAACTTAACATTGACAGCTATACCAAATGTGATGAAGCTCATTGTGGCTCCTGTCCTATCCGTGTTCACCTCGGGGAATAGGCATGAACCTGTTTCTTCTAGAAGATTCCAAGAATAGAGCTGCACTATTAATTCATTCATTTGGAATAAAAGAGAGAGAACGCGTGAGGATGTGGAGAGGGAGAGAGAAGGATAGAGAATAGAAAGACAGAAAAAGGAGGAAGGAGAGAGAGAGAGCAAAGAAAGAAAAAGAG
This sequence comes from Arbacia lixula, assembly GCA_963669155.1. Classification (NCBI taxonomy): domain Eukaryota; kingdom Metazoa; phylum Echinodermata; class Echinoidea; order Arbacioida; family Arbaciidae; genus Arbacia; species Arbacia lixula. Next base: position 555,335 of record OZ022589.1, read on the forward strand.
CGAGAAAGGAGTGGGGAGGGATTGAGATAAAGAGAGGGAGGGCAAAAGGAAGGGAAATACAGAAAGGGCCGGGAGAGGGAGGGAGAAGGATGGAGACAGAAATTGTGAATTTGAATCAATTTACAAAACCCCTCTACGATTTCCTGGAAGGTGTGACCAAGTGAATCGTCCTGCAAATTCAGTTAGCAACTGATGTTTGCACACGAGGAGCAGCGAGGAAAGGCGATTCCTGCTCGCCCCAGCCAGGTAAACACGGCTAACAAACCCCCCTCAGGAGGGTATCAGCTACCCGGTCTCCCTGCCGTACTGGCCGGGGTGCTGTCTGCTAGCGCTGAGGGTGAATCAGGGCGTGACGCACCCACCCACACACATGGTCACGTCTGATGAAGACGCGCTAGACCACGTGGTTATAACCAGGTCATAGCTCGATTCTATCCACTCCAATCATGTCAATACGATCCATTACACTGGCTTTATGCTGCACTTCTCGCATTGGCTTCCAGTAAAAATCATTCACAGCATCCCCGTTTACATGGCTTGATGGAACATTCTTGATCATGACGTGCATGTTGAAAGGGTGTGCAGACGTGATATAGGTGAATTAGGAGGAGATGGGGAGGAAGAAATACAAGGATAGGTTAACAAAAAAAAAATTAACAGAAGGAGGTATACAGAAAAAGATATCATTCAGATGGTAAAGATATATTTGTTAGCCTGGCAGAAGTACAAACAGAAACAGACATAATGAACAGGGCATGGAAGTAGAGAAAATAAGAGTGGTGGGAGTGGGGGTGGGGTGGGGGCGGGGCAGGGGCAGGGGGAGGGGGGAGAAGGAGAAAAGAAATGTGAGCCGGCGTTATTGAATGTCATGCTTCTTGATATTACACAATAATCACAGGTGCACTATGCATCTCCATCGCGTCTAAGTAGGTCGAGGTAAGTGCGCCACGGAACAATATATACGATTTCCTAAAATCCATGGAATTGGTTACCATGGCAATCGTGCCCAATTGAATTATTCGCCTGGAGGATAACTTGATCCACTTCCCCACGGTTTACTCCACCAGGATGCTCCCTTTGTATCTACCACTGCTCTGTAGCAATAGATAGAATTATGTATATTTAGTGGTTTGTTTATCATCTATTTGAAACATAAACGTCGTTGTTCTGTTATCATGGTTATAAGTTCGGTTTTCTACTGAGTGACTGCGAAGTACGTTGCACCAATTATTACCGATTTGAATTTGTTGCACTCTCAAGCCAGATGCTGTGCTGTATAACCTTTGAATGCGCTGGCAAACAAAAATACACTAGAATCTCGACTTAAGACGCAATCATTTACGTTATGCCTCGCCCGTGTAACATAATACCTGCACGCGGATATTGTCGTGGGGACACGCGAGCTGCAATGTATTGCTGCCGAACACTATTCCCTCCCTCTCACTTGCAGCATCCCCCCTCTCTCTCTCTCTGTCTGTGTCTCTGTCTGTCTCCGTCTCTGTCTCCTTCTCTCTCTCTCTCTCTCTCTCTCTCTCTCTCTCTCTCTCTTCTCTATCTCCCTCTTTCTATGTGTTCCTGTCTCTTCCCTCATAAATTTCCTTCTCTATAAAGGTGAGCGGCAAATCTCAAAAAGTGGCTTATTTAAGGAATGTTATCTCCCTGGAGGAGGAGGGGGGAGGGGGGGGGGGTTGGTTCACCGTGCTGTTCGTAAGCTGCAGATGACTTAACACCCGACCTGTTCTTGTGCTAAATTCGATTCTCAACTAATATTAATTCATATCAGGTTAAGTGGAAATCTGATCTATGTAAATGTACAAACCTGGCGCATCGGCGGGGATCAAAAGTTATATGTCAACACCATTAATTGCAAATCATTGGTTAATGGATGTAGAAATAAAACATCAGTAGACTGTACAACATGGGCCAGCTAAGAATGCGTATGGAAAAAAAAAATCCTGTGCAATAATGCATGTGACGACGCCACCTTGGTATTCTTATTAACCTGGCGTAGGCGATGATCAACACTCGGATGACAATTCCGTTAAAGGTCCGCTGACATGAAAATGTAAGTCAACACACATTTTCATGTCAGGGGACCTTTAATAGCAAAATATTCGTGATTGGAAGAGAAAGAATACCCATTTAGGCAGCATGGGCATAATGGGTATGACCTCAAGGAGAACATGTGACGTAGTACATCAGGGCACGCTGAGAATGCGTACAGGAAACAATCCTGCGTAACAATGCATGTGACGTCGCCAGTATGTACAAGCTTGGCGCAGACGATACTCAATTTTGAATGACGTTCGCGTTATAAGCAGAATATTCGTAATTTGTAGAGATGTAATACAAAGATGGGCCATTACATTGGTATGTCCTCAAGACAATATGTGTCGCGGCACATCCAGAATCCCACGCAACAATGCATGTTATGACACTACACAGGTATTGTTTAAATACATCATTATATGGAAGGCGAGTATAAACATTAACAATACCTTTCGCAGCAAACTATTAACATGATTAAGCATCATCATAATGATACTGTTGTAAAAAGTCAATTTTGACACTACCTGCTTAATGATTACTGTCAGAGCAATGGAAATATATAAAAATAATAAAAAAATCTTTGAAATTATAAAAAAAACAATAAAGGGTAAACTATGGAGATATATTACTTGCTAGGTTATCAAAATCTCAAAACTGTAGACCAATATGAAGTTTTGTGGTTTGTAGACACCCAATTCAATAATTCATGTCAATAAGCCATTTTCGTAACTTAATCACAACCCCCCCCCCCCCCCCTAACTACCATGGTGACGCGTTATTACATTCACTCGTATTTCGTGATTCAGTTTCAATGGATGGAACGTACTCTGAATCCATCAGTTGTTGCTACTTTTACAAACAACGGACAAGCTTTGGGGTAACCACTAGTAACATTTGGACGACTTAATAAAATGTGCATACATGACGTAAATGGTCTATTGAAAGTGATAATGATAGTAAATCCTTTACCATATCTTTGGCTCATGAACTTGTTGATATCGTGTACGAGGTGCAGCCCGTTTGCAAAATGGAATAAGTGGACGTGGTCTATTCTGAACCGGTTTTGATAATGAAGGTACATTTTTAGTGAGTACTGCCACCCATGCACAAAACTACAGAATAGATCCTTTCGAGTGAGGTAGAATTCATCCATAACTAAGTTGGGGAGACTAATTTTCGCATTTTTGGCCTCTCGCCGCTCACCTAATATCTCTCTCCTTCTCTATGTCTGTCTCGCACCCCACCCCTCTGTCTGTCTGTCTGTCTGTCTGTCTTTCTGTCTCTATCATGTCTATCTTTCTCTGTCCCATCTTTTATAACTCTTACATTACCCGCCCCCTTTTCTTTCTAAATACCCCCTCTATCATGTACCCTTCTATCTCTTTTCTCGTTCATGTCTAGAAATGTCTAGAAATAGTTGCAAGTGATTAACGACAGGCCTGCTACTCTGCCGCAGAAAGTGTATGCTCGTTATTACCTATCACGTGTTAATCGACATGTAGCATGTATGAAGTCATCAGCCTTAAAACCCGAGAAGTACAGCGGTGCGTCATGACGACACACACGCGACGCGGCCCAATGTCCAATGGAGCTTGACTCGGGGCTTGACTAAAGATGAAGTACAGTGGTCAGTACATCATGGTCAGATGATCACTGGGTCGTCGATGGTTTTGGACGAAACTACGTACTTTGACCATTGAGGATTGCCCCTTCTTCCACCGTAAAGGTTTATAGCCGGCCCAGGTGTAGCGAGGTACAGGTGCATTCATGGTCAGTGGCGTGTTGATTGTTCATGCTAATGATACGTGTTTTGACCATCGAGTAAGAATCACCATTCTTCCTTCCTACATACATAAAAGGGATAGTTCACCCTCAAATTATTTTGGTTTTAATAACAGGAGACACATGAAAGAAACATATTAATGAAGGTTTGACGAAAATCGATCACAGGAAAAGAAAGTTATGTGAATTTAAAGTTTTGATTTTGTGACACATGCGAGGGGATTTCCCAAATGTTGTGTACTATGTTTTCCATAAATTGCCTTTTCTCTGTTTTTTTTAATGAAGAAATACATCCTTTTGATAGAGATATGTGTGCAAAAACACGTGTCTAATGAAAAACCAAATGATAAATATCTTATTGAGAAAATGGACATTCTCCAAAAAAGAATTGTACACAACATATGGGAGAGCACGTCATAAAATAAAAAAAAATCAAATTCAAATGCTTTTCTTTTTCTTTGGCCAATTTTCTTCAAACCTTCACTGATACGTTTCTTTCATCTCCTTTTATTGAAACCCAAATGGATTTAGGGTGAACAATCCTTTAAAGCCAACCGAAGTCAATGCCAGTGAGGATAAAGTACAATATGTCGATGGTTCCTAACGATACTACGTGCTTTGACCATAAAGTAACTGACCCACATGTTTCAGCCTTCTTACAAGCCAAAGCTGGCCCGAGTGAAGATGATGTACAATATGTCGATGGCTCAGCTCGACACCACGTGTTTGCTATGCTCTCCCGACAATGCCTGAAGGACCAGATCAAACTCACCCCACGATCGAGATGAGAGTGCCCAGACACTCAGCTCATCATCCCTGAGGCATTCCGAATTCACAATGCCGTTTGGATTATTACTTGATATTGTTTCCTTGTATTTCCTGTTGTGGAAGAGGCTTATGATGGAATATATCCAAGGTAACCATGGTAACGGTACAATATTGCGCGAAGGTTCATATAAAAGTACAAGGCTATGATGTAAACCACTGATCTTATCTGCTCCGTCTCAAAAAAAGAAAGAAATATAAATAGAAATAGGCAAATGATATGAAGATTTAATGAGACAACACAAAACTAACACTGAGAAGTCTCTTTGCATAATGTGATGATAGGTGTATATAGTAAGCAAATAATCAACGTTGGTGAGGGTGATGAGACGAACTATCACTTCCGAGGCGATCTGGATGTAGCTATCTTTCCGAAGCGCAGCTGGGGAAAGATAGCGTATACATTCATATCGCCGAGGAATTGATAATTTATCTCATTGCCTGAAACCAAAAGTTGATTATTTGCTTTATATTCCACATCTGAAACCAACTATCTATACCAAAAATGACAATTTGACGTTCAAAATTAATGTTTTCTTTTCTACCTAACCCCGAGCCTAGCCGCTGCCATGGGGAACAAGTGTTAGGACGCGTTACTGGGAACTACTGATAGTCCGAGTGTAACGCACTTTTATATCGCGCGTACTCAAAATATTGATCACGCGCTAGGACTGTGAGGAGTGAAGAGATCAGCGAAACCAAAAAGTACTATCACTTAGAGTGTAACAAACTTTTCTTCTCAGGTGATCAGATGGGCAAAACTACGCTTTATCACGTGATCAACTCTTGACCAATCATATAGCAACATTCTTAGTATGTGGAATATAAAAAGCAATATCATAAACATGATAACGGAAATAGATAGAGATGGACAGAGAAGGGGAGGGTGGGGAACTATATTTTTATATACATGGGTTGATAAGTTCACTGTTAAAGTCCTTGATCAGCAAATAAAGCTGCTTTTCCGCGATGCCGAGAGAGGAGGAACGGGATCGACAGACAAGAGAGAGGGAAAAGGAGAAAGAGAGAGAGGGGAGCAGAGAGAGAGATGCATAGAGAGAGAGAGAGAGAGAGAGAGAGAGAGAGGGAAAAAGAGAGATAGAGATAGTGAAAGAGAGAGGCAGGGAGGGGGAAAAACAGAGAGAGAGAGAGAGAGAGAGAGAAATGGAGAAAGAAAGACAGGGGGGGGGGGCAAGAGGCAATAATCGACACAGAGAAGTGGTTGAGACGTAATCGATTAATCATATTAAATACTGAATCATATAGCGCCAGTATGCATGTTCATTATTCATTATTTAACAACAACACCTATGCATGTATTTGGAAAGAAGGAATTAAGACATAGATTGAGAATGGACAGTAAAGAAACAGAAACCGAGTCATATAGACATGAAGGATGTGAGAGGGCAATAGTAATAAACAGCTTTGGGATGGATCTGAAGGAGGGGATCATTTCTTATTCGGTAATTAGTGTAGAGCGAGATCGTACAAGACTCATAAATATTTAGGAAAGTGATAAATAAATCCACATTCATGCCTGGTGCGAGCCTGTGTGTGTGTGTGTGTGTGTGTGTGTGTGTGTGTGAATGTATGTGGGTATAATGATACATTATGAGATCGCGTGTGCGTGCTTGTTTATGTGTATGCTGTGTATATGTGTAGGTGTGCGTGTGCTTGTGTATGTGTATCCTTGTGTGTGTTTGTGCATGTGCGTGTGCGTACTGAAAATATTAATTAGAAAACATGTCTGGAAGTGTCCATGTATGGTAGCAAGATTCTGTGTTGGACTGATTGGCTCTGTTGTTCCCCCAGGGTGACTCCACTATCCCCCTGTCGTCACCTTCTCCATCCCCGCAGCACCGGCAGTGGACCGACCGGCTTACCGGCCACTGCAATTTCATTACCAAAGGCAGCGAGAGATGCGGAATAGAAGCAAAGGCGGAAATTGTATCGTTAAAGGGAACAGTCAGCCTGGTGTGACAAATTGATACCCGACAGTGCATGCTGATAGTACACATTGCTCTATGAATATCAACAAAGTAGAATAAAAACAGCAGCAACAATATGAAATACTAGTCACAACATAATCTTCAGATTTCTATTTTAGATTAAAGTATAATTTTGGATAAAAGAACAGTTAATGGAAAACCGAAAAAGTGGCGATTCTGTGAGAGAACGACATCAACAAAATCAAAAATACTAGTCAACAGAAAATCTTTAGATTTCTATTTTAGACGCAAGTGAAATTTCGAATAACAGAACAGTTAATGAAAAAAAAAAACTGGCGAGTCTGTGAAAGAACGACATCAACCATGACAACAAAATAGAATAAGAAATGGAGACAAAAATGTAAAATACTAGTCAAAAGAATATCTTCAGATTTCTATTTTAGAAGGAAGTGTAATTTCGGTTAAAAGAACAGTTAATGGAAAAACCGATTCCGAGAGAGAACGACATCCATCCAATTCGTGCCCTTTAAAGATATCAAAGGGTTGGAGGTGGGGGGTGGGGGGTCACTGTACCATCCATCGCACGGGAAACTAATTGTCTACTCGATTATCGTCAAAGATAACTCTTTCAAGTCTCACTCGTTGCTCGCTGAGGTAAAGGTGATCTCAGGCATCTAAATACTTTGTTTACAGACAAGTAGGGAATTCGGATGATTGTGAAGAGAAATTCAGATGACGGAAGAGAAAGGTGAAAAGTATTAAAGGAGTTCGAGGAACACAACGCATTAATGATGTCCACGGACGGAGCAGGACGGAGCATGTTAGTTCTTAAAAAAAAAAACATCCACAATGATTCATATCAATGAAAGTCACGCGACCATGTTGCTCTCAAAGTGATCACGTCGGCATCTCCTTTTGAAATTGGACTTAATTTTTTAAACCCATATTCAAACTTCATCCTAACTTTCAACATGATAATGTACATACGATATGAAGTTGCTAAGCCTAAGGTAATTCTTAAGTGCAGGACTGTAGGAAGTTATTGAGGGTACAGTAATTTTCATGGAGAGTTCATTGAACTTTGACCTCTGACCTCAGACGTAATTAACCAACTTTTTAACTTGCCCCAGGTATGCAAAACCTGTGGGAGACGCACGTGTAAGTCTATGAATTTGGCAAATGCTACATAAAAGTTTTAATTTTTTATTGCGAATACAGCACGGACGGGAGAACAATATTTCTACATCTCCGATCCGACGAGGAAGAAGATACTGACTATCAAGAGTTTTAGATTGCCACTACCATCGACTACTGTCACTGTGAATGCGAAATTGTAAATGTGACTGACAGCTGCTCTTAACAATATACGATGTACATGCGATTGCACGTCGACCTGGATGTTTCTATACCACATACAGATTCCGCGTCACCCTAGCCACAGTCACAGTTACATTCATACAATCTAAAACTCTCTAATGTCTTGCAGTCGGAGGAAATAATAAGATTTGCAGAATGATCAGCCCTTCTACGTGAAGCGTCACCATGGTCATTAATTAACGAAGATGCATAGTAAATGAGGCCTGGCTAGATAACGTCAATTGGCGCTATATCACACGGCAGCGCATTATCTACTCCTTAACCTACTTTTAACCCACATTTAACTCAATGACAACGCCAAATAAAGTTGTCTTTTTCTCGAATCGGCTCGTCTGTATTACCAGCCGTGTTCAGCAAACGTTGTGTATGTTAGGCGGATCCCTGAATGTTTCCAGTGCGATCACGTGATCCCCGCTCTTCATTCCCCCCCCCCCTTTTTTTTTTTTTTTTACCAAGAGTTAACTCAATATCAACCGTTGAACGCCAAGTAATGTTGTCATTCTCGAATGAGCTCGTCTGCATTACCAGCCGTGTTCAACAAACGTTGTGTATGTTAGGCGGATCCCTGAATGTCTCCAGTGTGGTCACGTGATTCCCGCTTTCCTCTTTAACCCACTGTTAACCCAGATTAACCTAATATCAACCGTTGAACGCCAAGTAACGGTGCCTTCTCTCGTACTGTATCAGATTTCCTGTATTCCCATCCGTGTTAAGCAAACGTCGTGTGTGTTAGGCGGACGCCCCTTTATGTACGAGTCTCGTACGTGGTTTAGGTGCAATTTACGGTTTAGGGCCTTAACATACATTCACGTGATGCTCCTCTCGATCCACTTTAACCCTCTTTTAACCTAGATTTAACCCAATATCAACTGTTGAACGCCAAGTAACGGTATCTTTTCTCGAATCAGCTTCCCAACAGTGTTCAGCAAACGTTGTGTGTGTGTTAGATTAGCCAGACGTCCCTGAACGTCCCTTGTGCGTTTGTGTGCGGGACATTTATCTCCTTCCACTACTCGATTGATTTGATCCGGTCTGTGTTTGTTTTCACTGCCCAAATGAATTGATATTGAATTGAAATTGAGAAGCGGCGATGTTCTGCCCACTCCGTGTTTCAGTGCTGGAGTAGATGTTCTCACGTCCTGTGAAAGAGCTGCTCTATATGAGGGGAGATGTTAAGAATAGCCCCTGGGGAATGATTTGACTGGTTGGTTGAAAGCTCATGCGATGCGCAAGATCGATCTACAGATAAACACGCACGCAGAAGCATGAATGTTGATGCATGGTAGGACCGCAAGAGAGTATCTAAACCATCTCAATGCTCAGACAAGAAGCTTAATGTCACCAGTCACATGTCAATGTACCTTCAGGGGGGGGGGGGGGGGTTAGGACGAGTGGTAACATATTGGGAGAAGGCAATCAATCGTGAAAAATTGGGACGCGGACAAGAAAACAACTTAAGGAATCGAGATAATGCAAAAGAAAAAAAGAGAAAGAGTCAGGAATTGTATGGAAGATATTATTTATGTAAGCAGGCTGATCGTCATATGATTTTACAGAGTAAAATATTATTCACATTTCTCCATCAACCTGATAAAAGATAGTTCTCTTATCTGCTATACACCAATCCGTACAATCCGTGTAAAAATCAATTGATCAATGTATGTGTATATTTAAATTCATTTGAGTTGAATGCTCACTTTGATTTTCAAGTTCACTGAATGACATGTAACCATGGTAACCAGACATGCGATGTTGAGGAAAACGCATCATGATTTTACAAATCTTCGTGTGATCATGATGTACGATGCATGACGTGCACAAAAACATCATCAAATCGAAGACAAAAAACGTATTCTTGCTGAGAACATTACCATGATTGAAATGCTTCTAACTGTAATCCGAAGAAATAATTGTCAATGTACATTTTGCTCGTTCCCGCTTGAGGAATGATGATTCGGCAAATCGTTCATTCTAAAATGAGCTGCATACATGATATATGCACGGCCCTTTAACTCATTCACATGACGCATACAGGAAAGAGACAGACAAACAGAAACACATACACACACAGAGATCACCATTCCATGTTGTTAAGTGCAAGAATGGCGAAATGCATCTTAAGGTATACTTAGTGGTTTTTGCCCATTGAATTTGGAAAAGAGAAAGGGAAAAGTTTGAGAAAAATCAGGGAGAAAACACACACACACACCAACATACACACCAACACACACACACACACACACACACACACACACACTCACACACACACACACACACACTCACACACACACACACACACACACACACACACACACACACACACACACATATATACACACACATAAACCAACACGCGTAATAGACAAACAAACACATACACATGCGAACACACAACCATTAATACACAGACATGCACATCCATGCGATTATAAGATCGCCAACCTAGGCAAGCACACACATCATACATGTCATATAGGCACATTATCTTGTCTGTTCTTATCTGTGAGGGCTGAGCCGAGAAGACGGAAATACATCCCCAGTTTGCTCTAATTGATATATTTGCCTGAGGTGAGGGGGGCAAACAGTCACGTGACCTTTCACTCCTCACTTCTTTTCCTTATTTGCTATCTGGGTACGGACTGGTGCTTCTCAGTGTTGCAGATATATTCGTGTCATGTTTATTAAGGAATGAAAGGACCATTGCCAGGGGTCCTGCTTATTTCCGATTCATCGCATCCTTTCTCTCGATTGAACCCACTTTTCCTTGTCTCTCTCCCCGCTCTTCCTATTCACTTTCTCTCTCTCTCTCTCTCTCTCTCTCTCTCTCTCTCTCTCTCTCTCTCCCATTTCTCTCTCTCTCTCTCTCTCTCTCTCTCCCATTTCTCTCCCTCTCCCTCTCTCTCTCCCCCCCTCTCTCTCTCTCTCTCTCTTCTCTCTTCTCTCTCCCATTTCTCTCTCTCTCCCATTCCATCTCTCCCATATTTCTATCTAGATATAATTGTATCTCTCATTCTTTCTCTCTCGTCTCTCCTCCCACCCCCTTCCCCTTTCTTTCATTTAAATTTGCATTTCTACTACGAGTCATATTTTCTCTATTACCCTTCTGCTGCCGTTCTGTTTTGTTCCACGCACGTTTCTCCATTAGAGTCCAGTTTTTATCACGTTCTGGCCAAACAGACGTAATGAATTGATTGTTGTGGGCGCATCTCGCGTGATCAACCTGTCCTTCTGGTTATGCGAGATATGGCAACATGCTGGGCATGCTGGGAAGCTAAATTAAGACTTGGTGCGCCGTTTTCCGCCTTTATACCAGTGCGTCCACTACATAGCTGGGCATCCATGTGTTGAGGGACATGTGTAAAGATCGAGTTAGGCATTATCAATGTCTCTCTATATATTAATACATAGTATGGTATACAAACGAATGATCCCATATGTCACCAATCAACTCTGAAGAAAGGTCGAGTCGAGTCCCAAAGTAGAATTGGCTGTCCGCTGTCTATAATAATACATACAGTGATAGAGTTGCCGCAACCATATGCGCGCATACTCAAACATACACACAAACAGACACATAAACAGATCGTCGTACACCCGCATACACTCACATAATATATACATACATACATACACACATACATACATATATACACACATACATACACGCACATACATATACATACATACATACACGCACATACATATACATACACACATACATACATACATATATACACACATACATACACGCACATACATATACATACATACATACACGCACATACATATACATACACACATACATTCATACATACACACATAGATACATGCACATACATATATAGGCCCACATACAAACACGCATACACACATACATTCATACATACATACACACATACATACATACATACATACATACATACATACATACATATAAACATACGAACTCACGCAAGCACAATAACACTTAAACAAAATATAATCTATATAATTATGGTTAATCTAGACAAGTCATATTTAGGATATTATCTTCTTTTCACATATTAACCAAGAGAAATAGAAAATTTCTGATAGTAGGCCTACTTCCTTGCCGTGCTTAATCTTCCTACTGATTCTCTAAATTTTAGTTAATACGTCTTTATACCATAAAACCATATTTACTGCCTGACTTAAAGAGAAGTGGCATTAATAAATCTCCCGAAAGCAGTAACAGAAAAGTACAAAACAACATGACGCCAGTTCAAATGTCAATATGTTACGTCACTCGGACAAACTTGACTGCAGCATCATGTCTTTATAGATATTAGACGGCTTATAACGCACACTTAACGGTTAAAGTGGCATGCATCTCATCCTGGCAGCTCTAAGTCGTGAGAACTATTTTGTTTGAAAGCCCTTTCTATTGTCGACGTCTCGGGCCATCACAACATGTCATACTTCAGATTCCGACAGCTCGGAGCAGGGATCAGTTTGAGCTTGGCCCGGCTTACGAGGACTCCACCACACTACATGGGCAAGGTACGGGCGATGACAAACTACAAACACATTTTCGGCGGCGTGGGATTAGGCGCATGTGGCGCTCCTTCCTTCTTGAAGATGAATGTTGACTCAATCTCTCGAAATATCCCCAACTATCATGACTATAAAGCCTTCGATGGGCGCAGATTGGTCGAGGTGCAATGATGCAACCTTGAGAAGCCATACCGAAGTTAGGACACTCGCGTTTCCGCGTGACTCAAAATGCTAATACCAACTCGCGGAGCTAAAAGTAATGGTCATGATTAAGATGATAATCGTAATCATCCTTAAGCTTCTTTATGGAGCATGGTGAAGCATATACAAACTATCCACGATTAAAGTATTGTTATTATGTTAGTCAAGATGTTTTGATTAATTGTGAATTATATGTTTGGCAAGAAATCAATTTGTTACCATTTGTTAATACTGTGTATTTTTTTTCATTAGACCACTTTGACTTGTCAACTGTTTTCAGCAGCGTTAAATGTAGACGTATGACATTCTTTTTTTATTTTCACATCTTAAAGGGTAAAAGAAAGTATATAAATCTAAAAGCTTTACGGACATTAAAGTCTAATGAAATAAGTTTCATTACTCTAAATAGTCCAATGTTCTACAATGTATTTGTTTTCCATTTGCAGAAGCAAACTATGTCTCATGTCTAATTCAATGGACCAACCTTATGTTACACAATACATTTACAATCTTTTGTCCTCTCTAAAAAATTAGATTGACGGCAGTATTATTGTAGGCAACTGGAAATACCAAAATAGATAGTTATGTGATAAAGGTCGATTTAGAACTCCTGTTCTAAATCTTGAGGCCCATTTTTCTGAAGGAAGGCCCTGAAGTTAATGATCCCCAGATGATCGTTGGAGAAATTGTGACGTAAAGCGTCAAGTTTCTTTGAAAACATACACAAGGATACACCTCATCATAGTTTGGCGTATGAGCTATTTGTCCTTTTACTTTAACTCTTGAATTGTATTTGTTTAAGACAAACAGTATAAACATTTAAATCAACGAGAGTTCAGGAAAGATACAGTCCACCATGACCAAAGAGAGTAATGATTCAGAGAGCTATAATCGATAAATCGATTCGAAGTTTTCCTTCAGCTATAATGACCCAGCAACGAGTAAAATCCCTACACTTTAAATTAAAGATAGTACGTCCCTTTAACAAAAGTCATGACATTCAGCATGGATAAAGTAATATGGCCTAATAACATACCTTAAGTGAATTATCACAGACTTAATTTTGCAGAAAAATTTAAAAACTATCCTTGTTTACGTTTGACACGCCCTGTTTGTCATGTTTGTGGCGACCATATGTTTTATTCATATATTGCACGGCATTGCACTGCTCGCCTCAACGCATAACTGTAGTGCGGGTAGTAGTGATGTGCGCTATTGTGGTGTCAGGAGAAAGAAGGGGGAGGGGCGTCTCAACGAAAGGAGATGAAGGGAAATTGAAATGTGTATGTAGAATGGGGTTGTAAGGCGTCATGGTTTGATAATATAGTTACTAACATCTGGGCCCCGTTTCACAAAGACGAATCGAGAGGCTATCAAAAGAGTCCTGAAATGGCGTCCTCATATCCACCGTGATGCAGGTTGTTAGTTCTAAACAGCATCGCTCAGAATGAGAGTTTCACTGGTCCGACATTGTCTAGCGGGCCAGTGTCGGCACTCCAAATGAGAGTCCCCGCTATGATCACCACTGTTCGTTCTATACCCACATACCTGGTAGTTAAGAACCTGTTGTCTTGACAACATGCTCACACTTCACTACTCTGTAGCAAGTCTTCTGCAACTCACCTTATCACAAACCATCCCTGATATAATTATATTGGAAGGCCAAGCCAATACATGGTTTTGCAATATTAGAAATGCAAGTTACGATCCATACCGATCGTAGGTTCTTTGTGATACGGATTTACGATTTATATCAGTCGTATGATCGATAGATTAGTCGTTCGATTCATCTATCGGTCGTACGATCAATCGTAGCTCTGTGCGATCCGGTTCCCTAGACAGTGTCGTTACCTTTCTGGTTCAATGTCATCCCATACAACTCCTAAATTAAACAATGAAATACATCAAGGACCCCATTGTGGTGCATTGGTAATTAGGCTTCTAACGCTGAAATGGGAAATCGGTCTTATTTTGTGTCTGTTAATTTGTATTTTTCGTTGTGTTAATGATTTCCCGAAATTTCCCGATTTTCCGAAAACAAACAAACAATGAATAATAACCGCAAGAAAAAATCTTGCTATTCGGGAAGATAATATGCACTATCAAACTGCACTCACCAACACAGGTAACCAGGTGCAGTAGAACAGGACAGCGACCACGACCACGAGCACGGTAAATTCCCGTATCGACTTCCTGTCTGCTGGTATATCAGTCCGGTCCACTTTCATTCTCCTACTGTACCTGGCGAGGCGCACCATGAGACAGACGTTGAGTACGAGGACGAGCACCATGGACAGCCAGCCCTGTGCGATGAGCACGACGGGGAAGACCTTGTGGTACCACGCCTCGGGCTGCGTGGCGATCCACGACCGACAGAAGCGACTGCCTTCCTTCGAAGTGGCAGGCGGAGCGAGTCCCATCACGGGCATGCAGGCCACGACGAACGTCGAGCCGAAGATGACAACGATCATAGCCCGAGCGCGTCCATGCGTCGTCCAGCTCTTGTACCTAAGCGGGAAGGTGACGGCTAGCCACCGCTCCAGCGCCATAGCCGTAACGAGCAGCATGGCAGAATTCTGCAGCCAATACACCGAGAACTGGTAGAAGATGCAGGCAGGCTTTCCCCCCTGCCACGCCGACTCGGGCCCGGGCGCGATGAAGCTAGGTAGCGACACCGGCAGCGGCAGCAGCACGGAGAAGATATCATTGAGCGCGAGCGTGCCGATAAGGATGTCCGTGACCGTCCGCTCCGAGCGAGACTTGAACCTGAAGACGACGATGACGGGTAGGATGTTGCCCAGGAGAGTGAGAGCTTCTGCCGTGAGGCTCAGGGCTCCACTCAGATCCCGCTCGGGTCTGATCGGGCTCCTTGCCTGCTCCAGGCCCTGGCCCTCCCGATAAGCCATGGCTCCAGGGAACACCAGGATCCACCTCCCTCACAATCCAGGATCCACGCGCTCCGCTCACGGTCCAAGATCAACAAGCACAAATATGGACGCGGACGCTTTCACACGCGAACGATATATCCATGACTATTTCCCATGAGGTGTCACTTGTCATCGCTTTAACTTAAATTGACATTTCCTCGTGATGATGAGAAACAATGATTGGTCAATAAAGCGATCCATGAAAAAGGCAACTTTATTAGAGTTGTACCTTCTAAGGTAAATACTACCTACATCCATCCGGCATCCAGCATCGCTCTCCGAGTTCTACGGTGCATCAGCCGTCTCCCCTGATACCGCCGTCTCTCGTGGCGCCGCAACCCACACTACGCTCGGACATCGCACGACCCGCAAACAGCCGCCACAGCGCGCTAGAGTACACACAAGATCAACGCGCTCGATGTGCAGTGCGAGCGCGTGTGTGTACATTGTGTCATTAACCTCTTTATGTATACACACGTGTGGTGAATGCGTGCGTGCATGTATGTATGTGTGCGTGTATGTATGTCTGTGTGTATGTTTGCGTGTGGGTTGATGTTTGTATGTGTGTGTGCGTGGATAACAATAACAATAGATAACAATAATTGAGAACGTATGTGTGAAATATGTAAATGTTCATAATGGTGAGATATGTAGCCCGATGTAACAAGGCATCAATGGCCTTCTTTTTTGACTATTTTTTTAAAGAAAGCAGAAAGAAGAAAACGATGAGAAGAAGAAGAAAGTGAGAAAAAATAGTGAAAAAGAAAAATAAGTCGTCGAGGAATTAAAAGAAAATGCTAAACATCGACTTGGAAAAGGTGACGGGCTTTGTGTCAAATGAAAATGCAAGAACACAGAAGACCTGAACTTCTGTACCCGCGTTTGCGCGCGATCGTGTGCACGTTCGTGAGAAACCCAACACAATACTCGCTAACCACACCACCGAACCGACACGATCCGATCAGTCGTGCAAATCTGCGACTGGTTGATTCAAAGGACCATGTCATTGTATTTGTACAAGAAAGTGACGTCACTTTTCCAGCTGTAAGGCCCTACGACTACAGAATCGTGGCAAAGTCGCGCATCTCGGTGGCCCTTCTTGACATGTATTCCCTACAGCTTGATCTACCTTGCAGCCTGCAGGTGAGCAAACTCTCTTTGACAGGGCGCCGCCGTGTGTTCTTGATTGACACACTCAACATGAGTTGAAACCTCTAATCGGCGATCGGCAAACAGACATTAGGGATCTCTGCAAACAAACCCGGACAGCCATTTATGGCCAATCTGACTGAGTAATCCTTACATTAAGTATTTACTCACCAAATTAAAACCACACCGTATGGACACCGATTACTGGACAGGTATCGGGAAAAAAATCCGTTTGTCGTGATTACAGTGAGTTCTCACGATATAAATACACCAAACGCATAAAAACTAACTTACAATAACAAATTATAGATAGATGTCAAACTAAACAAAGGACAACTAGTGGTTTTCACAATGGCGTTCATTGATGGCAGTCAAGTAACTCAATGACAGTACCCAAGGAGAAAAAGGCGAATATCAAACATAGTCTTTTGAGAAAAATAATCTACATGATATACAACATTCTGTAAGAATATGAAGACAATGCTTCATCCTTCCCTTTAACCCTTTCCGGGCCAAGCAATGTTCTGCTCTAAGATATTTCTGTGGACTTCTGGTGCAACATGTACGGATGGTGTCCACAAAGTGAATCTCCCGCACATGAATATACCCCTCTAATTGGGTATCATTTTGGCGAGGCTCCACTTTTCAAGCAGTAAATCCTTAAACTGGGTTCCATCTTGGGATACAACGGCTTAGACCCTGGGTAGCACAAACGTCTCCTTGACTACAATGTGGTAACTAGGGCAAAGCTAATTTAGGTAATCCAAGCAAACTCTAGTGTTTGGACGTTTTCACGATAACCTCTCCTTCTAACATGAACAAACAGTTGAGCTGAGCAACCTCCCTCTCCCGACTGTATTCAATCAAAACCATTCTTTCTCACTTTTACTTTTAACAGCTCTTTTCAGAGCTATTCCCAAAGAATGTTCAGTCCTTTTAATCCTTCCTGTGCCAGATACCATGCTGCTCAATACGATATGTGTGCAATATTGGTGACAAAGTGAACACCTGGCACACACACACACACACACACACACACTCACCCACACACACACACACACACACACACACAAACACACGTACACACACACATACACACACACAGTCACACACACATACACACACACACAGTCACACACACATACACACACACACCACACACACACACACACACATACACACAAACACATACACACACCCACACACTCACACACACACACGCACGCACGCACGCGCACACGCACACACGCACACACACGCGCAAACACGCACACACAAACAAACACACAAACACACACACAAACACACACACAGTTGCTGTACCTTTCTCACAAGAACATCCCTTCAAGGGCCGGAGAACAAATGATGAATGGAAGTATTGTTCCAACATCCCCACTACTAATCAAACTGTGATAGGAATCTTTTCTACTGTCGGCACTAGGTCTACGCAAAGAATACTCATTATGCTTAATCGGAAAAATCAACCGGAACTCGTGTCGTGAGTCAGGCTACATTGCCTAGAATATCGAAAGTAAACAGTGCGTACTTCGAGTCGGTATTTGACAGGTAGAGTGTACAGACTACACTCTGCATGATTGTTTTCATAAAGTTTAACACATTTGTCGTGACTACATACGTTTGTTGTATACAGTCAAACCTGTCTTAGTGGCCACCTGTCTATAGCAGCCAACCTGTCTATAGTGGCCACTAAAATAACTCCCCCGGGGAGAGATTATGTGTTAAAGAACCTGGCTATAGCAGCCACCTGTCTATAAATTTTTGTTTCGCTTGGGTGGCCACTATAGCCAGGTTTCACTGTATATGTGCCTATTTCAATATATGTTCCACTTTGCTAAACACAATAATGCAAAACTGCATGACTAAAATACTAAAACAAGTTGACAAGTTTGTGGCGGAGCTATTCCAAGCACGCAGGTTCGTGAGAATGGTCCCATTTCACGTTTATACACACGGGGTACAGTACATAGCTTCACCAGGGGGGAGGGGAGGGGGGGGGGGGGGGGTGCGGAGGATACTTACGCACCCCCTCCAGATCACTTTTTTCTTGTTAGAAGGGGGCGAGTACGTTGTTGTTCTGGGGTTTTTTTTGACAAACAACCCAACAATTTCAATCTTATGTTAAAAATAAAGCGAGCAGCTTTTCTACAGAATCCAACTGATAATCCAAATCCTTATCTTCAAACTACAGGGAATATCTCTGCTATTTGTTGGCAGGTGAACTAAACACAACAAAAAAGTAAGTACCCCCCCCCCCCTAAGCAAAATAGTATAAATTTTCACCGCAGAAGTTTTGAGCAACATAACTTGGCAGGATTGTACTTATACTTATTGACTAACTACCGTGTGAAAATCACATTAATCCACTCAGTCATGGATGAGTGAGCACAAATTAAAGGCAAAATTGTCACTTTTCAAAAGTCACAAGAGTAATTATTTATGCCGCTTTTAACAGTTCATTTTGTCATTTTTTTGTGCGATTCTTAAAGTGTATTCACTCAACTATGACATGAAAATACCCTCTTAGGTTCACATAACAGGTCATGTTACATCGTTGTCAAAATATCCAGAGTTTTATTTTTTCACAAACATAAAGGGTCTTTAAAAGTTTCAAACTCACGAGGGATGAATATTTTTTAAACTGCTCAAGCAACCAGAACAATGGGTTAAGTGTCGGGATAGGTGTTAGTGCGTCGAGAGATGGATTATAAACAATGAAAAGACATAAATTATGCACCACTGCTTGAGCAGTTTAAAAAATATTCATCCCTCGTAATTGATATGACAGAATCCCAAAATTACCCTTGTTACTTTTGAAAAATTAAAAATTTGCCTTTAATGTGTGCTCACTCATGCATGACTGAGTGGATTAATGTGAAGTGAAGTTACAATCCTGCCAAGATATGTTGCTCAAAATCTCTTCGATAAAAAGTTACCCAATTTTGCTTAGGGAGACTTAGTTTTTTTTTTGTTGTTTAGATGTCCATATACTACACTATATATCGATTGAATAAATTTCTCTGTTTATACTTGTGTGTGCAGTCTTCAAAGTTTATTTCGGATGCTTCAACTCAGCTCACAGAAAATTCATACTCCTCAGTTAAGCTTTCAAAGAATTGTAAATAGAAGTATGATGAAAGAAATTTGGTAGTTGTTCGGAAGTGTATATTTCAAGTGTTACATAAATAACTAAGTGGATGCGAAATAACATTTCAAGATCCACAGCTCGGAATACTAAGTTTATTAGCTATTGTTAACGGAAAGTGAAGCCTCCGAAACAACAAAGTGCGACAACCCGTTCTCAAAAAATGGGGAAGCAGTCACATTAAAAAACTATCTGGTATTTTTTCGTTGAACAGAACAAAAGTTATCCCGAAATTCAAAAAATAATACAGGGCTGTGCAAAAAATATCAAACGATACTTTATGTACACAAAAAGGTGTAATTTAGGGTACTCATCATGCTAATGTGCCCACAAAAATTGAACAAAGTTATAATTGATTATGTTTATGCTACCCGAGGTACCGTAGCACCCAATGAGGTCACTCATATGCCACAGTATCTATAAATACTGTGGCTTTATGAAATTGTTGCAAACAAAAATTTCAGAGTTGTACCCTATACTGTGAACATGACCATACATAAATCGGGTGATTGAAATAACTTAATGGGAAGGCAGAGAGTTAAAGAAAAATCAACATTGAAAAAATGTAAAATTACACATTTGAATTATTTGGTTGTGTTATTTTTGGCTACACCTGTATCGAAGTAGAGCGACCATATACTATACCATACTGAAACGCCATGAGAGAGAAAATATATAGAAATAGGTGACAGAAATAGAAAGAGAGAGAGAGAGAGAGAGAGAGAGAGAGAGAGAGAGAGAGATAGAAAGAGAAACGATAGAAAGAGAGGGAAGAAGGAAAGACAAGACAAACAGAAAGGAAATAGAAGAAGGAAAGGTTACAAAGAAAAAGAAAAGGAAGAGATAAAGAGAAACGGAGAAAGAGGACTATTCAGAACAAAAAATGAAAGAATTAGAAGGGAAAAGAAAGTCTAAAAAAGGAAACATGACATTTCAATGCGATAATGAATATTTCAATACATGTATCTCATACCTTGTATATTTTAGTTATAGACTAGTTTGCTTTTTCCCCTATCTATGCCACCAGCAGCACTGCCTGACATTGCAATTGGTAATTGTTGTGTCTTTTTTCCCCCAAACGCACCCCCCTTGAAATAAAACTGGTGACGGCACTGTCAGTATACACTGCAAAACTAAACAAAACATATCAAAGAAATACAAAGAAGAAACATACAACGTAATTCGTGTGTTTTGACCTGTTAATGGTCTATTTTATGGTTACAGTTCGATATTCCGAAGGTTCGCAATTCCGAAACACGTAAATTGCCAATACTTCGATGCTCGTTAGTCCGAAAACGAAAAAGGGTTCGTTAATAAGAGAGCATTTGTCGCGTAACGTTCGGAACAACGAACCTCCGGAATAACGAGTGCTTCCCTATTTTATATGCCCTCAGGCCTGAAAAGCCGTAGCAAGGCAGCTAGCCTGCCTGCATTTGACTGTGTTCGCTTACAAGAGAAACGCTAAACTTAAATTTGAATAAAGCGTACATATGCTTGTCCAGGGGTGAAAAGCATAGGGATGAGAACCAAATCACTCTGAGCTCTATTCATCTCTACTCTTAAAACTAACAAAAACTACCAAATCCCATAGATACATATAGAGCAACACTGGCTGATAAAGAGTACATCTGGGTTGGCCAGCAAGTCCTTAGACAAGCAAATTGTCTGGCACATAAAGATTTAACTTGTTTATCCCTTTAAGTGGATACATATATGATATTTCAGGCTTTTATACTTCAAATAGGCAACAAGTAAGTTCGCGATATGTTCGGTTTGGCAATTTGCCAAAATTTTCGTATTACAGAACCAAATCTAAGACGGCAGGCAATGTATAAGAGTCATTAGCAGCTAAGAAACGCTCCTCTGATAAGCTACCGTGCTGACCTTAATTACAAGGGCTTAATATCGGTAATTAAACAGGATCATCACACAATTCAACCTCGTCCGAGTGTCCTTTAAGCAACACGCTTGGCGATTGATGTGGTTTTCAAAACAAATACTGATTATGAACGATGATAATTGCCCACCACACTTTGGTAACACAACGCGACAAATACAACATACAAGATACAACATACATTCCTTATCTTCCTATCCCTCTTTATCTCTATCTTTACATCTCTTAATCTCATACTCTATGTTCCCCATTTCTTCTGCCCCCCCCCCCCCCTCCTCTATCTCCTCTCTTGTCCCATTTTTCATCCGTTTTCCCTCGTTTCCCTTGGTACACCCTCTTTCTTTCTCCCGATATTTTTCCCTCGATCATCCCCGTCTCCATCTCGTTCCTTTTCTCTCCGTCGCTCTCTCCATATCTCTCTCTCTCTCTCGACCTTTTTTCTCCCCTTGTTACTCTCTTTCTCTCTTTGCCTCCATTTGTCCCTGGGTTGCTATTTATTCCCCTCTTTCCCGGTCTCTCCATTCATCAACAATGAGGACAGAAATTCAATTCCAATGATTTTATTAAAAAATGTTATTTCTGTTCACAATCAATACCGGATAGGTACGATTATGTTACTCCTACTGAAACACAATTTACTTTGGGACATGAAATACACTGCACACTGGCACAATAGCCTTGGTGTGGCTATGGAGGTAAACTCGTTGAGCACCATTCATGCACATGTATACAAGGAAAACACACATAATCCAATGAGCAACAGTTCATAAGGCACACACAGGGTTAACCCTTGATGTGACACAGACAGTGCTGGGGGGGGGGGGGCTGGGGTATTCCAAAAATCCACGGAGATAACAATTTTACAATGTCCTTCAAATATTTTATCTTTGGTATTCCAAAAATTATCTTAGGAAGATTTTAACCAATATTAATGAGCCCATGCCCTGCGCTCCTATCCCAGAGGCAGCTAGTAATAAATGTCCTTTCATGTCTTTTGCATACATTAATACTCTCAAGCTGATGGTGTGATGTCAAGAAACTGAAAGGGACATTGCGCATCAATGTCTATCAGCGCGCCTTATTGCATTTGATGCGCCCATATGCAAAAAGTTGAATGATCAAATTATTTTTGCACGTAATGCTATGGGCCTAGGCGCGTGCACTTGGAGATAAAATTGCTTGGGAGCAGTTTTATCTTTTATCATAACTTTTTTTCCTAAGTGCGTTTCGGAATACCGATTTAGCTCATTTGCATAAAAAATTTCATCTCTGAGGCTCATTTACATAAAATTTTTATCTCTAGCTTATTTGAATAAAAACGTTTTTTCCTAAGTTGGCTTTTCGGAATGCCAAAAGATAAAGTTTTTCCTTAGTCCCTGAGAAACAATAAATTTTTTCCTCAGTTCGTTTTCGGAATACCACCCCCCCCCCCCCCCCATGCTTTCCATGGTTTGTGTATAACAGGTGCAGAAATGTTTGTTATTGAAATTGTTATTGTGTAAGTACTTTGAATCTTTTCTTGACAAATCAGGGTGCTACAAAGGAACTAAATTGATAAATAATACTTAATTTTTGGCTTACTAGGATGAAAGATTCTATGACAATTTTTAACACAATTACAAATGGCAGGAACACACTATTGGCTGCAACCAGTAATAAATGGATGTTTTTCTTTCCTGCTTTTTAAACAACTAGAGCAATTCGACTGCCACGCAGTCAATAAATATGCCTCCGCCTCTTTGCTAGCTCTATTTAGATATATTCTCAGAAAATGTTTTTCATTGGTGTCATGCAATACACATATGTACCAAGTTTGAAGCCAATCTGGTTAATGGTTCTCAAGATATTGTCAAAATGGATTCGGGACGGACGGACGGACAACCCGAAAACAAAATGCTTCCGGCCACTTTGTGGCGGAGGCATAAAAATTGTTCCGATTACTGGTAAGATTAACTAAAATGTAGCACTGATTTATAGAATGGAACCTGAGATGAACTGGCTAATACCCTAGTCACACTAGAGGCGGAATAAGCTGGAAAGTCGTTAGAATGAAAACTCTTTGGCACATTCCTGGATATTTGAAGTGCATTCTAAAAATTCTGACTGCATTCTGAGTGCATTCCAAATATTCAGGTCCATTCTTGTGTCCGGCCCGAATGTTTTTCTTATGCTCACAACTTTTGAGGTGCATTCAAACTGGAAAAATATTGAAAGGCATTCAAGGTGCAGTCCAACAGCCCTCTGACTGCATTCCAGATATTCTGATGACATTTCAACAACATTCGAAACATTCCGATTGCATTCGTTGGAGAATCGAATCGCATAAAAGCACGGCTAGCTGTTGCTGCAATGTCAGTCAGCATTGAGGAGACATGCCGCACTCGAACGGTATTTTTACATATTTCGATCAATTCAAAATTCCCTCCCGATTGTTGCTCGAATTTTGAAAAATTTTCATTCCGACTGGTTCTGCATGATTCCTGCTGATTCTGAATAAGTGTGACGGGGGCTTAACTGACTGCAATCAATCCACAGGTTGTAGCACTCACTCCACCTAAGCAGTGATAAAGACTTGGGTGTGGACATCACAGAGTGTGGCATCACTAGCACACATTTCACAGCCATGTTCCACTGTCCATTCACAGTTTGTATCATTATGCTGTATCACTCAGTCCACCAAAATGTTGATATCATCTATAGTGTGGATATCACAGAATGCCTGACTACAAGCCGAGTCCTCTCCCACTGTCCATCCACAGAATGTATCACCAGGCAGCAGGTTGAGCCTCAGTTTAACAAACGAGCTGCACAATGTCACTTCTTGGGTCCAGAAAATAATTGTGAGCCACATGTTCATTCCTGCACTACCTGTAGAAATAATATCTCATCATTCTTATCGTTTTTCCTTATTATGAGCCATGCAAACCATAGTTGTTGCACCATGCGTCCAGCACAGATATCTGACAGAGAGTGACATTCAGCCCTTCTCAGCCACGCATTGATAATTCTGGTGACCGCTCTGCCGGGCTGCATCGGTCACTCCTGTAGGCTGTCTCACAAGGTGGTCCCTCTGGCTGCACTGGTCATTCCACTTCCCCTGGTCTACATCGGTCACTCCACCTCCCCCAGGACATGTTTCTTCCTCTCAGCCTTGAAGGGCACGCTGCCTGGCTTGCTGTGCTTCCGTCTGTTATGCTCCCTGTGAACAAAGCAACAAATAACAAATCAGTGTTAGAGCTGTACAAGTAAAGTAATGATCTTTCTCTCTTGATACATCTCACTCTTTCCCTTTTCCTTTCTCTCCCTCTCTCCCCCTCTTCATCCCACCCCTCCCCACCCCCACCCCCCATCTCTCTCTCTCACTCTCTCTCTTTCTCTCTCTCTCTCTTTGCCTGTCACCAATCTCTCATCTCTCCGCATTGTCTTTCATCCCTTCCAGTCACTCCTCCTCCATTATTGAGGGTTGCAAGATGAGAATAAGGGATGAGATAAGGAACAGAAGCAAAGGAGAACAGACAGGGACATATAGAGAGATAAAGGGGGTTAGGGGAGAGGTATGGAGTAAAGATTCTAGCAACTACTATCAACTACTACTAGCCTGTCTAATATGTGTTTCTAACATGAGGTAAAACTACATGTTGGTTTCCAGTGACTCCCTCTTCCTGGAGTTTTCTAGATGCGGGTGGTCTTGGTTTCCTCGTAGATGACGCTACGGCCGTGGGGTTAGGTTTAGGGTTTAAGGTAAGGGTTAGAGGTACTTACTTCCTCTTGATGGAGTCTTTCTGGATGCGGATGGTCTTGGTCTCCTTGTAGATGAGGCTGGGGACATGGCGGTGCCGGCTGATCCTCTTGACCTGAGGGTGGTGCTGGAACTTCTCCTTGAGACGAGCGTTGTAGAGCGAGGCTGCCTCCTCACGGCGATTCAGCTGCGGAGGGCAAGGATGGATCAAGGAAGTCTCATTCACTCATTCTATCACAACTTAGGATTGTATCAATTGATCTGTAAACTTAGCTAGTGCTGAGATCAGTAAAATCTCTTATTTACTCCATTACTATATCAAAATCCAGTGAGGTCTCATTCACGCATTCAAAATATCAAGCATTAAAGTTAGGTAATGCTTGATTTAACAACTCAAAATACAAAAGGAAGAAAGAAATAATTCAAATATCAAACTACAGACAATGATACGCTTTCACCCCTCTACACAAATGCTGAAGAACTGCCATATGCTCCAAGAATAGAGTTGCTTTCAATGGTTTTGCTTTCGCTAGATACATACCAAGGCATTAGCAATATTGTGTCTCGCCCACTTGCGAAAATAACCAGAAATATCGCGATCTCCGTTGCTACGCAAATGTATGACCTCAAATGACCTTTGACCTTATCCTGTGACCTCCAACAGCACCATAACATGAAGGTACCCCCAGTGCATCTATAACCCAAGTTAGGTTGTAATCCAAGCAACCTATGTGAAGTTATTTGTCAAAAGAGAGTCTTGCAGGTAAACTTTAACGTATGACCTCAAATGACCTTTGACCTTATCCTGTGACCTCCAACGGTACCATAACATGAAGGTACCCCCAGTGCATCTATGACCCAAGTTAGGTTGTAATCCAAGCAACCTATGTGAAGTTATTTGTCAAAAGAGAGTCTTGCAGGTAAACTTTAACATAGAAAAAGAGAGTCTTGCACATACTCTTTAATATATGACCTCAAATGACCTTTGACATCATCACATGACCTCTGACAACACCATAACATGAAGATACCCCTAGTGCTTCTATCAACCAAGTGTGGCTGCCATTGCTGTAACAGTTGCCAAGTTATGGATCATAAGAGAGTCTTGCAGGTAAACTTTAACATTTGTGACGGACGACGGACGACGGACGGACGACGGACGGACGATGGACGGACGTCATTTGGATCCCTTAGTTTCGCCTTCACCTCCGGTGGGCGAGACAAAAATGGATAAACACATAGAGAGAATGGTGTTTACATACAGAAAGACAGGTGGATAGACAGGAATATATCTTGATACACACATTCCTGCATCAAACTACAGATGGATAGATGTCACCATTAAGCTGATACCCAAAATATATCTCAGACAAGACAAGATGAGCTCTGTGTGAGAGATTGGTACCTTTCCGAGTTTCTCTGCAGCCTTGGTCTTCCACACCCTGATGTTCATCTCGTCTGAGCCAGTCAGGATGTACCTGTTGTCCAGACTCCATCTGACACAGCTCACATGCTGCATACGCTTAGTGTGGTACACCTCACTGGGCGGGGAAAAGTAGAGGGCAAGAGAGAGAGAAAGAGAGGCAGAGGGAGAGGGAGATGGAGAGGGGGTGATATAGAGGGAGAGAAAGGAAGAGAGAGCATGGGGAGATAGAGATAGAGAGAGAGGGAGAGGGAAAGGGAGAGAGAGGGGGAGGGGGAGGGGGAGAGGGAGAGAGAGGGGGAGGGGGAGGGGGAGGGGGAGAGGGAGAGGGAGAGGTAGAGGGAGAGGGAGAGCGAGAGCGAGAGTGAGGGGGAGAGAGGGGGAGGAGGGAGAGAAAGGACAGATGAGAGACAGAGAGGGGGTGAGGGGAAGGAGGGGGAGAGGTAGAGGTAGAGAGGGGGAGAGTAATCACAAAGTAAATTATATTGTTAACCATGTTTGTACATGGTATCATACAGATACAACAACAGCTCTCGGAAGGAAGTGAAAGAGCATTCCACCATATGCACCTGCCTCTATTATTGTTCCAGACATGATGTAATAATAATCAGTTCTTATATAGCGCTTTCCTAGAACGAGGTACTACCCAAAGCACTTGATTATTACCCTGACTTTAGCCAAGCAGCCAAGTATGTAGCACTAAAAACTAGTTGATCTAATTAGATTAGGAATACTATATTCCTGCCAGGTACCCATTTACTACACCTGGGTTGAGAGGGACAAACTTGAGCAAAACACCTTGTCCAAGGGTGTACGCACTGGGCTGGGCTTGGATCTCTATGTGAGAGTCAAGGCCTCTCACCACTATACCACAGTGCCCTCACTGATGTAAAATCTCCATATCAGTGATCCTATATAGCTTCAGAAACAAATCGCTGTCTGCAGTATAGTAGTACAGTGAAGCATGAGATCAACTGCACATTATCAGCAATCACTTACTGCAATTTGATTGCAATAAAATGCAATCAGCTCTATGCAGTCCATCACAGAATCCACTGTGATTCAGTAGACTTTCTGACCATAGTGTAACTACTGACTGATCTATTACTGGTTTCCTCTGAATCACACCACAATCAGCTTCAGTAGCTGCCTGCTTCTAATCTCACCGGCTGTGGCCCTTGTCAGCAGGGAAGATTCTGATGGTCTTGTCATAGCTCCCGCTCACAAACTCCTTGCCCGTCGGTGAGTAGTCAACGTCCAGCACGGCAGACACATGGTCCATGTGAACACAGAGGGCGCTCTTCAACATTCTCATGTCAAAGGTGTACAAGCTGTAGACAGAGAACAGGAATGCTTGGATGATTGGAAATATCAAAGAGTAGAATTTTGTAGTAACTCCTTGTGTAGAAAACATTTTAATTTTATGTTATATGTATGAATTCTCAAATGTTTTGTCTGCACTGTATAATAGAAAAGAACATCCTGAAGATGTAGAAATTGGTATAGAGATTAATGGAATAGAGATCATTACAAAAATGTGAGAGACGGAGAGATAGAGAGAGTGCAAAAGCAAAAGAGTGAAAGAGAGAAAGAGGGGTGATGAAAAAGCAAAGAGACAGTTAGACATGTGAGAATTCAACCCTTGATTTGAGAGAGAGACATAGAATGAGTGAAATACCATGAAGGCATCAATGTGCTGTTCTCACTTGTAGTCCTCGTTGGCTGCTGTGAATGTGAACGCCTCCATGGGGTTCCAAGCGATGGCGTTGGTCTTCATCTCCAGCTTCACCTTCCTCAGTGGGGACGCACCCCGCATGTCATACAGGATTACTGTCCGATCCTGTGTGCAGCTAGCCAGCATGTAGGTCTACACATGGGACCAAACAGAAGAACATGGTCAAAAAATACCTGTATGTGTGGTGAAGGCTTCTCGTGAACAATATGTACCAAAAGCTTGTGTTACAGCACCATTTATACATTATCTGTCTCTGCCCCAAGAGAAAGATAGCATGGGGTTTAAATATCCCCCTTTTCTACACTCCCTCCTCCCACCCCCTCTTTACTCACCTCCACAGGGTTCAACCTGACACAATGGGTGCTATCTGACCCCCATGGGTAGGAGCGGATGGGGTCTGCATGCCCCTCCCCTCAGAACACACACCCCTCTATCCCCCCTCCCTCCTCCCACCTCCCTCTCTACTCACCTCTACAGGGTTAAACCTGACATAATGGGTGCTGTCTGACCCCCATGAGTAGGAGCGGATGGGGTCTGCATGCCCCTCCCCTCAGCACACCCCCCCCCCCCCCCAATCCTACCCCCTCTCTACTCACCTCCACAGGGTTAAACCTGACATAATGGGTGCTGTCTGACCCCCATGGGTAGGAGCGGATGGGGTCTGCATGCCCCTCCTCCCATAGCTCCACTGTAGATCCACAGGTTGCAAACTTGGGCTCATTCCAATGGTGGTCGATGGAGATAAGCATGTTCTGGATCAAAAGCAAAAAACATTCCACATCACATCATCTGGTCAACAAACCAATGAATCATGGATAAAACTTAACAGTGAGTCATATCCTCTAATAAAAATACCATTCATAATTCACAATTTATCAAAAAAAATAATAATCATATTCTTTAAATGCTTTTCTTTTCTTAGGGGGCAGGGGTGTTGGATAGTAAACCTGAATGAAATAGAATACCAGCTACTGCAGATGACACAATCCGATCAATCATACAACTCTGCGACTGGCTGAATCCAAAACCCAGTCATGGTATTTGTGTAAAAAGGTGACATCATATTTCCAATCATAGGCTCTGATGAATGCTGAATCTTTGCAAAATATTGGCATTTACAGTGGGCCTTTACACACCACCAGTTACAATCCACAATTTCCATGTTGTTTGAAACATTTCTCTCTGCATTCTCCTCCTTAGGACATGCAAGTAACTGCGCCCACCTTGTCAACCTTACATACATTTGTTTAAAGATTGTCCGTCCCTTTTGCCAGCTTAAAATTTGAAATCGTCTATCACGATCGTAAATTGAAGAAAGTGTGATTCATTTCTAAGAATATAGCATGTTGAAGCTTTCTGTATATGTAAAAATTTCAGCCGTTAAATTTCAAACCGATTTTTTTCCTACTACGAAAAAAGTATTTATCTTTGTTATAGTATGTGGTTATTATGCATGTGTGAAATCCTAATTTTATGAGTAATTACCAATCTTTGGAGATGATTCCTTCTATAGAACTATTTTTTTTCATAATGCGTTTTATAATTTAATAAACAGATTAATCAATAAAGCAGATATTTCAACACAAACTGCTAAGAGCCTGAGGTAAAGACTATTAATCAGACGTTGTTTACGTGCATTATTTAAATTTTAAACTACGTATCAGTTTCAAATTGTGAATATACAGCTTGCTAATACTTCTCTATATGTTTTGCTAATGTTTCGATGGTTTTGTGGTGATCTGAAAAAGGGACGGGCTGTCTTTAACTCTTTATGCACCAATGATGCAGTTTTGCACAATTTCCCCACATATATTCCATAGAACAGCAGCTTTTACAGCACACAAAATGTTAACACATAATTTATCTACTTGTTTTCTGATGCTAAGGAAATGTCCAGTGACTGTGCACACCTTGCTGATGATGGTTTCAAGCGCTCCTTGGTCGGTGTCTCCCATCCGGGGGTATGTCCTCCACTTCTTGATGGACTTGTCATCGCCAACCTACGACAAATGGACAGGAAAACAGGGATAACAAGATCACAAGGAAAATAAGCACATGCTCATTTGTACTAACACCATCAATATGATGGAAGTTCTGTAAATAATCATGGGATGGGAATGCTCTCTTCATTCATACATTGCATACATACTTGTCATCACAAACCTCCAACAATCAGACAAGAAAATAGGCATCACAAGCACACCAATAAAATAGGCGAATGCTCTTTGGCAGTTACACTTATAAAGAAAGTTTTATTTTACTTTTCAATATGATTAAAGGTCTGAAAGAGATGACATAAACTGTTTTTTTATCAACGTAAGTTGATATATCCCCCACAATAAAACAAAAGGGCTTATAAATATTTATTTTTCCTCACACAAGACAAAGTAAAAGGTTTGTTTCATGATATCAGGCTTGAAAAGGAGCCTCCACAAATAATGTTGTCATTTTTTTGCCCAGACCCACAAAAATGGAGACCACGTACCGTGAAGAAATGGTGGCCAGACCTCTCCACACATACTCCCCTGACGAAGCCCTTGTGTGCGTTGATGCTCCGTACACAGCTCCTATTGGCCAGATCCCACAGTCGCACCTGGATGGAGAAGCGGGATAAGATTGATGCAGGCAAGCTTTACAGACCATTCTACAGACCAGGTTATACCTTGGCTCTGGAATAACATCAATAATGGACTCTTTTTCTTCTGGCTTTGATCTCACTATGTAGAGCTGATTTGTGCAGATCCTTCTTTCCTATATCCCTCTTTCTATATAAAACAAAAAAGAGCCCATGTAAGAAAATATCTTTTCTCATTGGCTATAATGCAATGTACAGTTCAAGTCATTTGTTTTGTGACACCAGGCTTGTAAAGTAGACCTGCAAATAATATTTAAAGATGTTTCCTGCCCCTTTGCTAACTTCTACTTCATGTCTGTCAGGGATGACAAAATTACTGCATATAGCTTTACATATCAGTTCATGATGAAAATATATCAGTAGTAAGTGACTGTTCGCATCAGCCATAAAATACCAAATTGTAAACACTTCACTTTTGCTAGGTAGTATTTTTTCCAGAGTTTTCCCATCATCCAGTGTGCCATATCATGTTAGCTGCAATTTCCTAAATTGGGAAGAGAAAGGTATGGTACCCATAGCTGTCTGTGTCACAGGACGTTATCACTGCCGATCATTAACCCTTTTCATTATCATCAAACGTAATGCTGTTCTCTGCAACTGGTATGCATTGATGGTAAAATATTCCACAAGTAGCATCAAGAGTTGTTAATACAGGCAACGCCTATCCGTCTAGCATCTCACTTACTGTGCCATCACATCCTCCGGAGAGCAGTGTGGACAGGCTGGTTGGGTGCTTGCACAGGCAGTGCACTGAGTCTGTGTGGCCCTCCAGGGACCCCAGGAATGGCTTGGCAAATACTCGCTCCAGCTTCGTGGCATTCAGCGCCCGCACATACTCTCTTGGAGCCTCAAAAGGGTGCAGTCCGGGGTCATAGTTTCTGGGCACTGGGATGATGGTAAAGGATACAACGGGGATAATAGCAATTTCATTAGTTTATATCACTATTAAATCATCTACTTCCTTTTTTCATCAACAATCATTTTTTTTTTCTATCAAAACAAAGTCAAGTAGGCCTAATTTTAACAAAAAAATATATATTTTTCTTCTGATTTGTGATTGCTTGAACACTAACTTTTTCATTGTTTTCAGCAAAAATAGGTTAATGAGGGACTGAATCGTCTTAGTTTTACTCTTACTTTGAGATTTATGTTAGTGAGAATAAATATAACTTAGATCTATAAAATAAACAGAAGTCTACCACAAATACATCAATCAGCAATTGTCCATTTGTGGAACATTTCACGCTACAGAATGGTAAGTATGTGGGACTGTATTGAACAAATGAGTTAAAACTGCCCTTTATTTTGCTACCATTTTAAGAGTTTCAGTGCTTACCTTTGTGTATATCATGCTTCGTTTCACGTACATAATCATCAGGATTCCTACTTATTACTTTCACTTTCACCATTTTGGCTTTGTAAAACGGTGAATTATTGAAGAGAATTACTGTAGTTATTGAGTCGGCGTGTGATCCGATTTGACGTGTGTGGTCCAGTGCCGAAGTACGGTATCCTTGAAGAGCGGGACAAACGCAAGTTTTCGACCATTGAAAGATAATAATTGTGTGAATGTTCAACGAAGTTAAGAGGGAAAAAAATTGTTCTTACGGGGATTTTTGTGTTTGTATTTTTTTTTCGCATAATTGAAACTGTTTTGACGTACAATTTGTATATATATATTTTTTTAATATACCGTTGATCTTCCTTCACAGCGTCGCGTACGTGCGTTTGGTCTGTTTTGTCCACGAATCGACGGGGCCGGGATAAAGCTAAAACTGTATATTGTATGATATAATACGGGCATTATTTGCTAGTTTTAGTTGATATGTTTCAACACGATAATAGCCGCAATCGAATATTAATTATTCATGGCAAATCAAATTTAACAAAAAAGCTCCATGCATACATCTTGACTGAGGATGACTACTATTACGATACTTTTCTTAGGAGGGAATCACTCATCATTTACGAAAAATGGTATTGACAGGATAATAGCTAGGATGAAGATGAATATGTGCAACTGTCTTTAATATATTAAGTAGGCATAATAGGCGTGTGTGTGTATGTGGGGGTTAGGGGGGAGGGGGGGGGGGGTCCTCCACACGATACTGTAATAGCGTTTCATATCATACAACCTTCTGACATGGGTTGGTGTTTCGAAAAATATTATGTGTTAATTTATAACCTTTTCAAAATAGATGTTTATTGAAATTTGCTGATATATTTATGTGCACCGAAATTTTTCCTTTAATCTGGCCCTTCTTTTTGGCATTGCATGTAGGTCTACACTTTAACAAAAACATACGTTTTGTTTTCGCCATTTCAAGAACACAAACAAACTCCAAATTTTGAAGGATTCACATAGACCTTTACCTTATGTTACCTAATTTTTAAATTCCGAGTACGTTGTCATAAAAAATGCACTTATTTTTCACTCCGCGGACACACTTAGAAAATGAATCCTTTTCGCTAAATTTGGAATGATCATGCGTATAGGTAAGTAACCACATGAAGGTTGTTTGCCCTTCAACATCAGCTGCCCTGGTACGACCCTCGCCCCTGGCATGCCTGGGGGCTTGAGCCATGATCTTCTGGCGTGAGGTACTTCGTGTTACCAAACCAGTCTTGAGACAAAACATCTTAATACAACGAGTATATGACCTATACAACTCATGAAATCTGAAATCAAAGCTTCTGCTCTTCTTGGCCCGAACTTGTGAACTTTCCCACGATCCCTGAAAGAACATGCTCTATACTTGACAAAAGACGAAGAAGACCTTTATTTGCGTGGGGTTCCTGAGGAGCATTAATCCGCACATTACCTTAAACGTTTCCTTAGAAGAGCGGCAGCATCTATCGGGGATAACACAATACCAGGAAGACTGTTGATAAAACAGTACCAGCTTCATTTCATTCTTAATCCGGTTCGCTTCGTTTGAAGCTATTGTTTATGGAGGCTAAAGCCGGGCTCGATGTCAGGTTAAGTGGGAATAGCCGAGACCTAACTATTGTCTTTCTTGATCCATCAAAAGAAAGGCTACCGGACACCTTGTTTCGTAGGAGGTTCAAATACATAATACACTGAGAGCTTTAGCAACCAATACCCGGAGTCGACATCATTATCTCCAAATGATGTTATTTTATGCAAATTCAATAAAGATGGAAGACTTCGATTTGGTAACAAATAGCAATCGCGCAGGGGGAAAAAAAATAAATTTGACCTTAGCCTTCTTCTTATCCATATCCCGAAATATGAAACATGCAAAATGTTAATTGTAATTTAATGGAGAGCGAAAGAAAGACAGAAGGAAATATAAAACAGAAAGCTTTAACCTTATCTAGCCGGGGGGGGGGGGGGGGGGGCAAAAACAGCCCCCTTCGACATTTTTCGCAATAAATTTGTAACGCAAAAAGATCGCGCCACGACGTTTCATGACTTTATTACTCAAAGTCTCACGCAACTTTAAAGACCACATTTGCGATGCGAGGTTACGCGGTTCCGAAGTTACGTAACATTTTGTACGTGCATGTCCAATGCAAATTCTGTATCTAGCCAAAATTCATAAATGTATCATTATTTTTAGTTTTACTGATGAAAAACAATATATTTCATGTTACTTATGACTGAAATAGTGTTGCCAACGATTTCCGTTGAAAAAAACAAACAATAAAAGACATAACGTCGAAAAAACAACGAAATACATAAGAAATTTAAAAAACAATAAAATACATTTAAAGATTGTCCGTCCCTTTTGCAAGCTTAAAATTTGAAATCGTCTATCACGATCGTAAATTGAAGACAGTGTGATTCAAGACCATTTCTAAGAATACAGCATGTTGAAGCTTTCTGTATATGTAGAAAATTTCAGCCGTTAAATTTCAAACCGACTTTTTTCGTACTACGAAAAAAGTATTAGTCTTTGTTACAGTATCTATGCAGTTATTATGCGTGTGTGAAATCCTAATTTTATGAGTAACTACCAAACTTTGGAGATGATTCCTTCCATAGAACATTTTTTTTCATAATGCGTTTTATAATTTAATAAACAGATCCATCAATAAAGCAGATATTTCAACACAAACTGCTAAGAGCCTGAGGTAAAGACTATTAATCAGACGTTGTTTACGTGCATTATTTGAATTTTACACTACGTATCAGTTTCAAATTGTGAATATAGAGCTTGCTAACAGTTCTCTATATGTTTTGCCAATGTTTCGATAGTTTTGTGGTGATCTGAAAAAGGGACTGGCTGTCTTTAAGAGAAAAATTGATATTGCCATTTTTTACAATCCTAATTTGATAATAATCCTAAGAAGAGTGTCTGGACTGAACTTCCAGCAGTTTTGGGGCAATATTTAAAGATTTACAACCAAATTATGATTTTGTGAATTAATTAGCATAGTTAATTGATAGTACGGAACCTGCCTAATCACATTGCTCTCAATTCCTTGTTAGCCGTGAGTTATTTTCAGCACTAAAAATAATAGCCATTTTCTTTTTTTGTTATACATCAAATTATTGTTATTAGATATGAAAATAAACACTAAATAAATCATTGTATATCAGTGAGGATCATAATCTTATGAGCTCGCTGTGATTTTCATTTTTAACTGAAAAAAAAACATGGCTAAATAATTATGATGCGTAGAATGTTGGTATAAGTAATATCTATGTTTTTCCTTGCTACCTTTTGCATAATACATTTAATATATCAAGCTATTTACAGTTATGTCCATTATCAGGTTGTTTATGTTACTTTTACGGAATTTATTCAATTGTTTGTCACTATGAATTTTACTCAAGTTACCAATGGCCGCATGGAGGACCAACTTTATGTCGAATGTGCTACGATGGTTAAACCAGTTGAAAAACAGATGAACTTTGTTAACTGTCATCTGGTATGTTTTTCTGAATACGAACTTTTGACTGACTGATTGTAAATGGCTGAATAGCGCTCTTGTTGACTTGTTGAATTACATTTTCTGAATACAGACTGACTATGCCAATTTAGTTTTGGACTTTATATCAGGTTATTTTGTTTTTGATATCGTAGTAGTAAACAATCTCGATAGTCTTCTTTTTCGACCACGCCAAGCTGCTAGAATGTTCGCTCCAACTATGGCGATGCCAACAACCACGTCCTTGCCCTTGAAACGCCGCAGTCACTTGACCATTAGAAGCTAGAAACTGGGTGAAAAGTCAAGTTATTTTGCAATTATAGTAATAAAATGGTACGTGAACTTGCTACATCAGTCATCACTACGTTTTATGCGACGGATTATTTCTTACTGATGGGAACTAAACTTCTTCGAAATCAATCAGACGAATGATTCAATATTCAAGTAGTTGAAATCGGTATGAATAGAAGCAGAAACTTTCCCACGGTGTTGCCGTGTGTAGCGACAATAGGCAACCGGTTTTATTGCCTAAACGTTTAGTTTGGAGCATTGGGCTTCAGTGGCATCTAAGCTCAGCTCTTAAGCGCTTAACTCAGAATATCTTAGCAAGCTATGGATCCAACATTGGAATTATAAAGCCAGATCCGCACCGATCGTGTGATGCTAGAAAATGGGTGTCGCCGCTTTTGAAGCCATTGTTCGGCAATTGAGAGAACATCTGACGCCCCGCCGAACTCATTGTCTTCACTGTCTTGTCCGAAGTGCTATCGGGCTCTTTGCTTCTATGCCACATGAAAGCAAAGAGCTTTAATGAAGTTCAATGGTGCAGGATCTAGCGGCCAAAGATGATAGCGCATCGCTCTTTCGTCCAATCACAGGTAAAGAAACCGGACACACCTCTAGACATGCTCTCCTGTACACTGCGTCTGACGTGTCTGAGTAAGAGATACAATTATTCTGTACGATTCCGCTGACGGTTCAGTATCTCCCTAACATCTTCGATTCCCGACACTCTTGCCCGAGACTCCATTGTGAGTAGGCCGCATCTCCAGACACTCCAATATCACCAAGCGCCTACACCACATCGTTCACCGTATTTGACAGAGACGTTTTCGCACTCTTATTAACGACAATGACGTAAGTAATCAGAATTTTTATAATTTATTTGGCATTTTGCGACATAATTGTTATGTCCTTCTTTTAACACCCCACGAACATCACGACTACTCCCCCTTTTTTCTCTCTCTAAAATACTTTTTAAATTTCTCCCCTTCCCATTCCCTTTTTCTCTCTCTCCCCCTCTCTCTCTCTCTCTCTCTCTCTCTCTCTCTCTCTCTCTCTCTCTCTCTCTCATCTCCCCCTCTCTCTCTCCCTCCCTCCCTCTCTCTCTCTCTCTCTCTCCCTCTCTCTCTCTCTCTCTCACTCTCATTCCACACCATCATAATGTTGGGTTTTGAAGTCATCTGACCCACTATGTATTCTTTGCCACCTTTACCAGGCCCAAACCTCGTGCCCATGTTGTCGACCGGTTTCAGGCTGCTTCTTCGCTACTGTCACTGGGTGTCACCTACGCTCCACCACCGATCTCCATCAAGGCCCACGACCCAGACTTCGCCAGGGCCATCGCTGCGGTCATCGAGGCCCGTCACCAGCGCCATGCGTCGACTTCGACGACGATCTTCAAGTGCGGTGTCGTACGCTGTCCGCTGTGCCCGGCCGAAAACAAAGCTGTTACGATGAGTGAAAGCCAGGCCGATGACGCACCGCGACAGATGACGCGTCGTCGAGCAACCGTGGTCAACTGGCTGATATCACCACCGTCTTCGACATCAAGGATCGATTCTGATTCTGTTCTCCCAGAATCTCGCTTGTCATCTTCATACTCGGAAGAACATAAGGGCTCGCTCGGCTTTTCCCGTTCGTTTCTTGCAGATTCAATGGGCCGCGAATCGGAAAGCGCAAATTTTTCTCCGACTTTTTCCGAAGCAGGATCTCCTTACACTCTGCGGTGTCCTCAGATGACCTCCGATCTACAGTCGAGCCCCCGATCCCAACAACCTTCTCCTGATTTTGCCAGCGGCCACGTTCTAGATTCGACATCAATCCCTGAATCGACATCCGTCGGGATGACGAGCTTGGACTCCAGCAGTGATCTACCGTTCTCGTGCACGTTCTGCCCGAAGCGTTTTGCGCACGCGTACAACCGCTCGTCGCACCAGAGGACGCACACGGGTACGCGGCCGTACCAGTGCCCATCGTGCCCGAAGTCGTTTGCCCAGAGGACCTCGCTCCGTACCCACCTACGCACGCACACGGGCGACCGTCCGTACGGCTGCCTGCACTGCGGCCAGCGGTTCGGCGACCTCGAGTCCACGCTGACCAAGCACCGCCGCACGCACACCGGTGAGCGGCCCTACCGATGCCACTACGAAGGATGCAGCAGGGCTTTCGCGCAGTCCGGCAACCTCAAACGACACTACAAGACGCACGTGCATGATCGACGCCCAGCGGTTGCCATGGTTGTTGCCTAGACAGTTATTTACAATGATGTATCACCAACAGAACGTATCTCATTTCAAATACCGGTTAATCATTGCCTTGAATTACAATGTCTAATGTTTTCCCTGATTGTAATAAGAAGGATTATGATCAATGTGATTATAAATTATGTCAAGATGTCATATCAACATTAAAAGAAAGTATAATGCAACATTTGATATTGAACTATATTTTGTTGTTATTTATCGTTTTTGAAATATAACAAGGTACAATACATGTTGTGTGTACAATGTGCTAATCAAGATGAAGATAAGAAATGTGTATGCCTGGTTTAATGTGAGGATAGGCGAAAGAAGATGGATAGTGGGACAAACGAGAGAAAACGCGAGATTTGGAATGAGAGGGGAAGATCAAGAAAATACGGGGGGGGGGGGGGGTTGAGAAACAGAAAGAGAGAGAGAGATTGATGTAGAGAGAGAGAGAGAGAGAGAGAGAGAGAGAGGGGGGGGTGAAGCGTAAGAGAAAGATGGAACAAGACGGGCAGAGAGGGGATAAAGGAATGCAGGGAGCAGATAGAATAGGAAGATACAGAGGGAGGAAGAGATAAAGATAAAAGATAGAGTGATAATAGATTAGAGGAAGACGACGAATGGGATAGAGGAGGGAGGAGGAGAAGGGTTGACATAGAGTATTCGGCCCGAACATTTTATTTTAATCACTTATTATTCCAAAAGTGGAAATTTTGAGGGGAAATAGTACATTTCTAAAATGGACAATACATGATTTTAAAACCATTGGCAAGAAGATTGCTCACGATCGATCAACAGTTTGAAGGCTTTTTGTCTTCCCAGTACATTTTTCTCAGAAGACTTTCACTTTGAATAATAATTATACTAGGCACAGCTAAATAAATAAGCCACCTATGACCATGATGACTAAAATACGTGTAGCCTCAGAAATAAGTACAGAACAGGTGGTGTGGGCATTGACATGCACAAGACGCAAGATGGCTCTCTTCAAAATAAAGTCGTAATTTCCGCTACGTGTACCTGTATCGGAAAATTGAGTGAAGCAAGAAAAATGCAGACGCCGTTGACGATTTGAAATTGGGTAGTTTGGACCTTTGAATCTGTCCCTAAAAGTAAGTTAATGATATAGTTTGTATAAATGGGGTGTGCCTTTAATTTGTATGGTTAAATTTGCTTACAAACTTTTAAAATGCGGAAGTTTACCCGTGTATATAATGCGGATGATAATCTCGTTCTTTTATTTCAGTCCCACGCCCTTTAAGATATGTTTGCTTTAAATTACTACCGTATTGTTAA
This sequence comes from Arbacia lixula, assembly GCA_963669155.1. Lineage (NCBI taxonomy): Eukaryota > Metazoa > Echinodermata > Echinoidea > Arbacioida > Arbaciidae > Arbacia > Arbacia lixula. The sequence goes on from OZ022589.1 coordinate 595,421, forward strand.
TTTGATCACAACAGTCTTCGTAGATCTCTTCCTCCCGATGAGCTAGCCCACCGTGTTGTGTGATAAGTATTATGGTACTTTAGATCTGTAGATAATCCTGTAACTATCTAATATATTAATGGTCATCAAGAGTATACTAGTACATCACTCAACAAGAAAGCATGAATTTCAAATTGAATAACCGTCTTCGAGGCATTTTTTTTTTTTTTTTTTTTAGAATCGAAATTACATTTTTCACATACCCTAAAGCCGTTCAGAGGAGCCAGAAGCAATCTCGGTGGATCCAAAGGCAATAGACCAAAAAATCAGTCTCTGTAGAGGATGTTGGATCTGCTGAGATTGCATAGATGTGGCTCCTCTTAGCTCTGAATGCCCCTACCTCCAAAATAATTTCGACTAAAAAATGCCCCGAATGTGACGGTTATTCCTGTCTATGGATCCAACGGCCTAAAGAGACTGATTTTTTGTTCATGACATGATAAGCCTAAGTTACATTTTTTTTAAACTGCATACAATGGCCAATATGGGAGGCACTAAATAAGACTAAGTTACTAGTTAGATGTGTAAGACTCAATCAGTTGATAAATTACAGAGCTTTTGTAAATTATACAGTACTAAGGTGAAATATTTAGTGCTTGACCCTGGCAACATACATTGTGTGTACATTACTCAGTTAAGATCACCCATTGAATTTTTTTCCTAGTTTTAAAGGGGCTATTCATTTTACACGTTTGAGAGTTTACTCTCTTTATTTTGACTATAATATCACTTATCAGAACATTCCTGAATGACTGCTTCAAACCTAATGTAAGGCCCTTCATCAATCATTGATGCAGTTTCTGGTTCTGTTGTGTTCGTTACTGAGCCAGCGTACACTACAGCTCAAAGGAATTGGCATAGGGAAAGGGAAATGGAAGAAAGGGTAGGAGCTGCAGTTTTAAACTGTGGTATATTTTGTCCAGTTCAGCATGAAACCCGATGCTTTAGCCTATAATGCATCATGTTTCATGCTGAACTGGACAAAATATACCGCGGTTTAAAACTGTGGCTCCTTCCCTTTCTTCCCTTTCCCTTTCCCTATGCCTATTCCTTTGAGCTGGAGTGTATGTGTGGGCTGCATCTCTGCTCAGATACGGAGCAGCACCATGCCCACATCATCAGCTGTACAGACATTAATAAAAGAAAGGCTATGAGTAAACTTAAAATCCCTTCTAGGGCACAATTAAGCCACTTCCATTTAGTTTCTGCAGTTCTATCGGCTAGCAAATGTTGAAGTCTTAAAGTAGAACACCATTGATTTTAAATAGCCAATATTTTGGTAACATATGAAAAAGGATAGTATAGGGAACCCAAATATTGACTTTTCCAATATCGCTGATCTAACAGAACGGAGTAACCCTGCATAAAAAAATACAATTTTACTACTTCAAAATTCTTCATTGTCGGCTCTCCGGAATGCTGTCAGCATGATGACGTCATTCTTTGAACGAGATCTGCAACCGAGCTAGCTTGCTACCGATACATACACGTTCACGCATAGGGTTTGAACGCAATTACAACCAGTGATTGACTCTGAACTTGCTCCAAAGTAAAGCCAACATGTTGGGAAACACACTAGACCTTGACATCGACATTGGAGAGAATGATTCAGATGAATCTTCTTTCAATAGTGATATTTATGATGGGGGGGGGGGGGGGAGGGGGAATGGAGACGGAAGGGGAAGGAAATAAAGTAATGACGATGACGACGGCCAGACACACAGAGTCAGAGACGGAGGAGAAGGCGCAGCGGCTGTGCTACCTCAGGCGCGTTATTAGTACAGCATGCGAGTTAGTCCAGATTCAGGACGTTGTTTGTGAACACACGATAGCGTGCATCATCGGTACATGCCTTGATTTGCCTCAACGCTAAGCTGCATACTGTGCGCATCATTTTCTACGCTTCCAAACAACTGCAGATGGGCACGGTGGTTGTTTTGCGCTGTATGTAGTATGAGCAGGGAGGTGGGAGTTGCATAGCAGGCCGTACGGGTAGCGGACATAGAGTTATATAAACCTAAACATTTAACTCTATGGTAGCGGACTAGTACGTGCGTACGTGCATGTCTGGCTGGCTCGCAGAGCACTGATCCCTATGTAGCGATCGGTGATACAACCGTATGACTCGTATAATTCAGGCCAGCGCAGCCGCCAGCAACCTCACCTTGCTCTGGCGAGGCAGCGCTGAGATGAGACGTGCGTGCGTAAGACGGCCGCGGCTGCAGGGATGTCAATTTCAGGATCGGAGCTAGCGTTTGTTAGCTGTGCACAAAACCAAGTACATGTACTGCGCTCGCGGGAAGCGTACGAACGGGAGTACATGTCCTATGTTGCAATGGTCAAGTTGCGCGGCGCGCGCCCAATGCCTATAGCTAGATGCAAGAAAAAGATCGGTATATTTCACAACAGAATGACTAATTATCAATGAAAATGTTCAAAAGACAAATGTGTGTGTATCACTATAAGGAAATACTTAATTGATATAAATTATTAAACAATAGGTATGAATCAACATTTGCACAGGGGATGCTCTTGAATGATGACGAATTTTGTGTACAATGCGTATGGCGAGTGTGCCTGAGTGTGTGATCTGTTCACATAATGACGTTTCAAAAAAGGGGGTCTGCCACTCACAGTTTCGCGGTAGATGCGGAGGTCATGCACGGGTGATTAGAATCGTTAATATTTATATTCACATATCAGTGTGAGGCTGGAAATTAATATTTTCGTGATCTCTACATAACCAGCTTTCCATAGATGTAAAATTTTACTATATTTAGAATTTTCAATAAAGTTCTACTTTAAAGAAATAGTCCACCCTGAAATTAAGTTGGTTTCAATAAAAGCAGAAACATGAAAGAAAATTATTGGCAAAGGTTTGATGAAAATCTGTCAAAGGACAAGAAGGTTGATATTGTTTACTGGAAATGTTTTTATTTTGTGACGCCACGTGCAAGTTGCTCTCCCGTGTAATACTTTTTTTTTTTTTTTTAGAAAATGTCCATTTCCTCAAAAGGATATGCATCATTTTACCTGTGCATTTGTACATCATTAGAAACATGTTTATATATATATATACCTCTATGAAAAAAATTGTACCTTTATCAAAAACAGAAAAAGAGCAATTTATGGAATCATACAGCACACAACATAATATGGGAAAGCAGCTCACAACAAGTGATGTCACAAAAGGAAAATGCCACAAAAGGGAAATGTCAAAAGATAAAACTTTCTTAAACTTTGACAGGTTTTTGTTGAAACTTCACTAATATATTTCTTTCACATTTCTGTTTTATTGAAGCCAACTTTAACTTCAGGGTGGACTATCCTTTTAACTGGACCAGGGTTCACACAGCCTGAAAATCTAGCTGTTAGTAAGGGGTTAATCAAGAAATGACATTTTCTCTTCCATGTTTAATCTCAGGACACACTTCTTCTTGGGAGGAGTGAAGACCCTGCAAAAAGACGTTTGTTTGGTGGGGCTATTCTCACAGTGTGTGTGTCTAGCTAGCCAGAATGAGTGGCAGCGTCTTGTTTGCCATGATCACCCGGCTGCGAGATGGTCTTCCTTTGTCAGCGACGACGGACCATGACCCAAACAGAAGGGTCCTGGAGAGCAAGAAGTACGCCAAGATCCTGTCAAAGAGGGCAGCACAGTTCCCGGACCGATGCTCTATGTTCACTGGTAGTCACTGGCTCTAGTAAGGATGCTAGCCTATCTTCACTCTATTTTTATGTATCTGTTGATCATCTGTCTTTGAGGTTAAATGTACCCATTCCTTCTCTCCTCTCTTCCGGTTTTGTTTACCCCTCCCAAGATGTGGATGATTCTCTTTCTTTGCTATAGGTCGCTATCTGTTATTGTTTATTCTTTTTTCCTTTCTCTCTCTCTCTGTTTTTTCCTTTCCACTTGTCCTCCTTCCTCTGTTCCAATCTCTTGATTCCATCACTTTTTGTCTTTAACAAAATGCATTTCTTCAGTCTTTCTCTGGGCCAAGAGGATTAGCACATTATAACAAATACATTCATCATTTCCTACCAGTCCCACTATCTGTGTTCCTTTTTTATGACTCTTTCTTCTCTCCTCCATCTCTCTCCAGTCCTGCATCTCATTCCCACTCTCCCCCTCCCTCTCTCTCCCCCTCTCTTTCTCTCTCCTCTCTCTCTCTCTCTCTCTCTCTCTCTCTCTCTCTCTCTCTCTCTCTCTCTTTCTCTCTCTCTCTCTCTCTCTCTCTCTCTCTCTCCCTCTCCCTCCCTCTCCCTTTCCCTCTCCCTCCCTCCCTCTCCCTTTCCCTCTCCCTATCCCTCTCTTCTTTTCCTGCCCTCTCACCCCTTCTCCCCCCTCTTCATCTCTCTCCCCTTCTCCCTCCTCCCTCTCTCTCTCTCTCTCTCTCTCTCTCTCTCTCTCTCTCTCTCTCTCACCCTTCAACTCTCTATCGCCCTCTCTCACCCCCCTCTCTCTCTCTCCCCTTCTCCCTCCCCTCTCCCATTCTCTCCCCCTATCTCTCCCCCCTCTCTCTCTTCCTCTCTGTCTCTGTCTCTGTCTGTCTCTGTCTGTCTCTCTCTCTCTCTCTCTCTCTCTCCCTCTCTCTCCCTTCCTCTCTCTGTCTCCCCTTCTCACCCCCTCTCTCCCTCCTTCTCTCCCCTCCCCTCTCTCTCTTTCACTTTCTCATTCTCTATCGTGATGTCTGTCTAATAGAACCCTATGTTTATCCAACCCTCACTTTCTTGTTCTGCACTTCCATCCCTCCCATGTTCACTGATAGTCAATAATCAGACTCATGTTGTTATCACCCCCCCCCCTCTCCCTCTCTCCTATTTGCCCTTTGAATGAAAAATGTGTATTTATTCACAAGTAATGTACACTTATCCCATAAAGTGTCATTACATCTGGCAGAAGCGTTAATTGCAGTATTTATCCCTCTAACCTCTCTTTCAAAATTTGCTTCTCTCCCTCTTGCACCTTTGTTTCTTGTTTGTTTTATTAACATTTGATATGCTCAAGTTCAATTCAATTCAATTCAAGTTTATTTTGCATAACAAATTAATCAAGTGTTTAATTATAAATACAGGTGTTTACATGTACAGTATGTACACAGAGATCCCTGATTGTTGATATTCATGTGTCTTTAGATTGAGCATTCAGCAATGCATTTGCATAAATAAAAGATATCTCAATGTTAACTCTTCAAAATAATACATGTTTGTCTTCTCTCTCCTTCCCAGCTTCATTTCTTCCTTGGGTGTGTGCTTCATAACCATGTGCGAAGAAAGCTACTCCAGTGTGCTAGCATTCTGCTTCTTGGATGAACTACAGAGGGAGTTTATCTCCATCTACGATAATCGTAGAGTCGATGGCGCCGTTAGGCCATATGCACTCATAGATTTTGGTGAGTGAGCTCATTATCATTATTGGTTATTATAATTATTCAGTTAGTGTTAAAGGAATAGTCCACCCTGAAGTTCAGTTGGTTTCAATAAAAGTAGAAACATGAAAGAGACATATCAGTGAAGGTTTGATGAAAATCCGTCAAAGGATAAGAAATTTATAGAGATATAAGGATTTTGTGCATAAATTTACATAATCAATGATAGGTAGATTTTCATGGTTACTGAGAAAACTACTCATGCAAACTTGTAGATTTCATGACATGTGCTGTACAGTGTTATATGCTGGAATTTGTGGGGGTTGCGCATTCCATTGCTGAGATGTGAGTGTGTGTATGTGTGTATGTGTGTGTGTGTGTGGGGGGGGGGGGTGGTGGGGGGGGATAGGGTATTTGAACTCCACCTCATTTAAATAAGTTACTGTGGATTTGAGATAAAATCAGATTTATGAAGCGATTTAAACAGTTGCATTGTCTTATTAGTAGTCGCATGCAATACCAGCACTTTGCTTCAGTCTGTGCATGAGTGGCTCATGTAAAGGAGCAACCATTTTGAATTGAATTTGCATAACTTTGCATTTGGTTGTGATTGTGATTGCATTTGAATGGGCTTTGTTTGATCAGTGATGTGGGAGATTTCACTCACTGCAACAGATGTTGTTTCAAATAGATTGTTTTGTGATGTTTACTGATACCCTAATTCAACCATGAAAAATTAAGATTTATGTTTTTCCAAAGTCATTACCATTGCCCAAACAAAAAATGTGTATTATATTATATTGTTGCTATCTGTAGATCATGTCATTCAGAAACCAAGCAGAGATACAAAAGCACCTCACTGCAACAGATGTTGTTCTGGTTGAATTGTGTATTGTTATGTTTACTTAAGCCTAATTCATCAAAAAACAAGTATAATTTATGTTTTTTTCGAAGTCATTACCATAGCCCAAACAATATGAATACCTCACTCATACGTAATATACAATATAATTACTCTCTGTAGATCGCATCATTCAGAAAACCAAGCAAAGATACAACAACACCATGACTCTCAACGCAAGAAAGAAATACTCTGATATGACGTTAGAGGTCAAACTACGGCCCCCATATCGAATCAGCATTGATGATCTGGATGCAACCAGTCGGACCAGGGCTAGTATGAATAATGCGCACCATACCACTCCTTGGCAATCAGTTAACATTGAAGACAATGAGCCTTACAAACCATCAAGTAAGTACAAGTACTTCTACTAAAACTAGTATTATCTTTCTAACTTTCTGTATTGCATGTAAGTGCGAGGACTGTTTTGAGCTACATCTAGTAGTACAACTGTATTGTTACTGTGAGTGCTGTTATTACTACTTCTGCTATCCTTAAACACTTCTATTTCTCCTGCTACTTCTACTACTACTACTACTACTACTACTACTACTACTACTACTACTACTACTACTACTACTACATTTACTGCTACTTCTACTACTGCTGCTGCTACTGCCACTGCTACTACAACGACTTCTACTACTTTTACTGCCAATGCTACCACTACTACTTTTACTGTCAAGTAGAAAGAGAGAAGGAGTCGTTAGAGGAGATAGAGAATGTGAACATGTAAGTGGGATAATAGGGAAGGGCTGTTTGCTGGGGAGAAGGAGAGAGGTAGATAGAGAGAGAGAGAGAGGGAGAGAGAGAAAGAGCGAGACAGACAGAGAGAGAGAGAGAGAGAGAGAGAGAGAGAGAGAGAGACAAAGAGAGAGAGATAGACAGAAAGAGAGAATGGGGAGAAAGATAGAGATAGATGGAGAATGTGTAAGGGGATGATAGAAGAGAAGTGTCAACAGGAGATAGATAGAAGGGGTAGGGAGATAATGAGCAAGGGAGTGAGTGGTAGAGAATGGTGGAGAAAGAAATAGGCAGATAGAGAGGGTGTAAGGGGGTTAATAGGGAAGGGGTGTTTGGTGGAGAGAGAGAGAGAGAGAGAGACAGACAGAGAGACAGAGAGAGACAGAGTGGGGGGAGGGGGGTAGGAGAGACAGAGACCAAGAGAGAGAGAGAGAGAGAGAGAGAGAGAGAGAGAGAGAGAGAGAGAGAGAGGGAGAGAGAGAGAGGGAGAGACAGAGACAGAGGGAGAGACAGAGACAGAGAGACAGAGAAAGATAGATGGAGAGAGAAAGAGATAAGGAGAGAGGGCTTTGCAGGACTGTATAGAGCAGCTCCATGCTATTAATAGGTACCACAAGTGATATGCAGTACATGTATATGCACAATCCTCTTAAAATGTGTTAGGATAAACCATATTGATTACTTTTAATGGATTATTCCTCTGGAAAACTGGCAGTTATTAGGGAATCGTTTCATTTCACTTTATGTCAATATTAACACAGGTGGTCACATTGATAATTTATTCATATGATATGGCTACAAGTAAATTTAATCGATAGGCATGTGTGTCTTGTGTGTGCCAATTAAAAACCAGAAAAAGCCTGTATGTTACATTGTCATTAGATCTGTACAGTGTGATTAGAAATTTTGCAATACAGTAGAATGTGTGTGTGTGTAATATAAAAAATGCCCTAATTCCACTTATATGGCTATGAGCTGTACTTTCCACATTAGAAGTGCTGAATGGCTGAGAGAGCAGCAGGAGAAACTGGGCGGGTGTGGTCTCATTTCTGTATCCATTTTTTTTAATTAATCACTGAACTGTAAGTAGCAATTTTATATTTACATGAGCCATATATTTCAAATAATAGATTAATTTTAGAAAAGAACTTGATATGAGTGGTACACTTGTTGATAGTTGTCACCAGATTTCAGCAAACACTTCCTGAGACCAGTCTGAAAAACGAAGCTTCTGAACGTTCTATTGGTGCTGTGAAGAGAAGACCTTGCATTCACATATTGTCTCTTCTTTCTCACCAGATTTCAGCCGGCCGCTGCGGAAACTAGACTGGATGGCCAAGCTACTGATAGTCCTGTCAGTGCTGTGTGGTACACTCAACCTCTCAAGGATCATGGGTGTCTTCACGTTTGGTGCTGATGCTGTAAGTCTCACTACCACCTGTGTCTTGTATAATCGTTGGAGCTTTTAATTTTGCAATTTTTGTGAAACTTAGCTGGGATGCAAATTAAGACCATGCAAGGATATTGACTAAATACATGTATGTGGCACCAAAATGTTCATGTCATTCTTGCAGCACTACCTGCCTTGGAGAATTGTTTGTAGGAGCTGTAGGAGCTGTTCAGTTTTGTGAATCACAGTAGGGTTGCAAATCACTTTACCAAATCACTTCACCATGCCAGAATATTAGTGCCATTCTCATTGGTCTTAAAAAGTCGTGAAATTAGGGGACACGGACAATAGGACTCTTCGGCTTTTGGTATGGTTGCTAGGCAACTTTCACCCGAACTTTGTGATTTTTCTAACTTTGTGATTTATAATCCCAATGAGAATGGCACTATTGACGCATAATTTTGACTACTGGTAAATTTGCGGCACAAAAATATTCATGTCATTCTTGTCGCACATTACTGTTTCTGAGATAATGTATTGTTGGACCTGTTAATTTTGCAATTTTTTGCAAAGCACAGTAGGGATGTAAATTTAACACCACGCAAGAATATTGCCACATGATATTAGCTAGATCTGTAGCACAAAAACATTCATATCATTCTCGCTGCACTAACTGCTTGGTTATTTATTGTATGAGCTCCTATTCTTGCGGCTTTGGCAAATCACAGTAGGGTCACAAATTTAATAGCACAAAAAATATTGCTGCGTGATATTGAATGAATTTGCGGGGCAAAAATATTCATGTCATTCTCGCCGTACTAACTTGTGTGTTGATATGGCATAGTAATACACAGCAATGTATGTGTTCTCCCAGTTCTCACCTGTGTATACTAATGCAGGAACAAGTTGGCATATGGTGTTTAGCGGAATGTATGTGGAAGTTGCCATGGTGTCAATAGGGAAACAGAACAAATCGCCAAAAATGCATGTGGCATGTCATCTGTAAATATCCGTACATACAAATATTGGCTTAGACAGTGTTTGAATCTTAGCCATAGTAAATGTGAGATTTATGGACAACATATTGCTCACAAACTTACATTTTTCTGTGCATATGAATGTGTGTGATTTCTAGCTTTACTTTCTGCTATGACCTTACATTAAAGTCTACCCTGAAGTAAAGTTGGCTTTAATAAAAGCAGAAACAAGTAAGAAGCATACTAGTGAAGGTATGATGAAAATCCGTCTAAGGATAAGATAGTTATGAGCTTATAAAATTTGGAGTATGTGATGTCACATGCAAGGTGCTCTCCCATATGTTGTGTGCTATATGATTACATCATGAAGGAGTGATCTTTTTTTCAGAGAGGTTCGTTTGTAAAAATATGTATCTAATAATGCATCAAATGCTCATGTAAACTAATGCATATCATTTTGAGAAAATGGGAATTTTCAAAAAAGTTAGTTCACGACAAATGGGAAAGCATCTTGCATGTGACATCAAAAAATCAATACTTTAAAGACCTGTCACTTTCTTATCCTTTGATGAATTATCGTCAAACCCTCTCTAATATATTTCTTTTATGTTTCTGCTTTTACAAATGTATCAACTTAAAGGGCATATACTGTACTGGGAAGGCAAAAAAGCCTTCAAAATGTAATTGTTAGCAATCTTCTTGCCAATGGTCTTAAATTCATGTATTGTCTAATTTAGAAGCTTGCTGAAAGTTATTTGCCCTCAAATGATCTACATTTGGAGTAATGAGTGATTAAATCACAAATCCTCAAAATGTTCGGGCCGGACATTTTGAGGATTTAATCATTAATCATTTATTACTCCATTGTGGATCATTTAAGGGCAAATAACTTTCAGCAAGCTTCTAAAATAGACAATACATGAATTTAAGACCATTGGCAAGAAGATTGCTAACAATTACATTTTGAAGGCTTTTTTGCCTTCCCAGTACAGTATATGCCCTTTAACTTCAAGGTGGACTTTCCCTCTAAAAGATAGCAATGGTCATGATTAAGGGAATCATAATGTCAGCTCTTTAAATGTCTTACATCTTTGCCTGCCTGGTGTAATGGCTGTTCTGACATATTCTTCTTGTTCTAATTCCATTTTGTCTTCAGTATGAGCCAGAAGAGAAACTCATCGTAACCAAAGCTGTGCTGACCCTCTTCATAGCAGCCATCTTATCTTACTACCAGTCTTTCAAACTCTGGACGTCCGTGGGCCGGAGATCTTTTTGGCACCTCCTCGTGTGCTTCCTGATTCTCCTCTGTAACTTCTACCTCCACAAACTGACCTGGAGGTTTGCCCTGACAGCCAGCTTCCACTCCCTGGTAGCACTGCTTATAGCCTGGAAGATGGCGTCAGGTCTAAAGGAACCAAAACTCCCGGATTACACTGTCTAGCTAGATGTTTTTTTTGTTTTTTTGTAAAGAGCTGAAATGTTTGATATATTTTAAGAAAGGCCATACACATGTTGTGTGTTTTTTAAAACAGGACTTCAAACCTGTGTTTATTGTCTTGGTCTCTTGTGATCGTTTGGAGGCAAACTGCAAACTTATCAAATTTTGCTTTTACAATCTGAAAGAGAAAGTTGCAAATTCTCATAAAGTTTTTATATTTAGAATTTGAAAAATGCATTTATAGGTTTTCAAAGAAGTAAACTGAAAATTTGACTTGTTTGCAATTGATGATTTTGAAAGGAGAATATTTGTTCTACTAGTATTTATATGCATGTGGATGTTTTAGTTCACTGGTGCTGCTACTTTAATCCTGTCACTGTGAAAGGTAAATCCAGAGAAAAGAATAGAAAATGAAGGAAGTGAAAATGCAATTCTTTCTCCCCCTACAGTTTTGGGCTCCATTGCCCTGACTATGTATGCATGTTTGCACTGATCTCAAGCTTCCTTTTGATCAATATTGTGGAGATGAAATATGAGAGTTATGATGAGTATTATATATCATAAGAAGGATTCGAAGTTTGAGAATGTTTATATTTGATGACTTCATCATGAGTTTGTAATAATGGTTTGCACTCTAAATTTGTATTATGATTACAAATATTTGTAGAGAAAAAATAACCTTATGCATGTTTTAGGAATAAAGAGGGGAAGTGAGATGGAATTATGTATATGAAAATAGAGAGGGAAAGAGAGAGGAAAGAAGAAGAATAGACAGAGAGAAAGATGGAATGAGAGGAAGAGTTGAGCAAGAAAGAGACAGATACGTTAATACATGTAACACATATTTTGGG